>PVIA01009380.1:0-61604 GCA_004024845.1 Tonatia bakeri | reverse complement strand
AAGATAATATAAATTTGCATGCAAAAACAAAAACAAACAACAACAACCAAAATAAAACAACCAGCATATATATTACAGGAGAGATAGATTTGGAGCAGAAATAATAACACTAAGATGGATGGAAAAGAATTATAAGGAATTGAGAGATATATACACTCAAACAAACATTAGTAGGATAAGGGGAAAAAAAGAAAAGAAAAAAATTGGAAGAAAGAAAAAAAGAAAGAAAGAAGAAGAAAACACCGAGAGAGACAGAGAGAGAGAGAAAGAAAAAAAATAAAGAAACACACACACACACACAAAAACTCTTGTTGGTTTCTGACTGGCGAAATTGGTGTTTCTGTTCCTGCCAGCGCAAGCAGGCTGAGGAGCGAGCGGTGAGACTGCCTTTCACCTTTCTAAGACAGAACTCAGTCAGACTCAGGCCTGGCCATCGGTTTTTCCCAGAAATGATTGCTGTCTCCGTCTGGGCTCAGGGCGCAGGCGGCCAGGCGTTGCGCCCCTCCCCCAGCTTTGCTACCACCGTCTCCAAGCTCAGCCGAGCCCCCGCCTCTCTTCCGGGTCACGGTGCCTGGGCCAGGACTGCACGGGGTCCCAAACTTCCCCTCGTGGGCTCCCCGTTCTCAGGCAGCGCCGTCTCTCCTCCGGTCTCGAGAGGCACCCTCCGGGGCTTGGGAAGGGTCGTGCCCTTCCCTTTGTATCCACTGGGGACCCCAGCACCCGGGAAAAGCTGTGTCTTTTCTGAGTTCTCCGTTTGAGTGAGTAAACCCACAGGGTGCGCGCCCGCGACAGATGGTCTCAGCTCCGGAAGACCTTCCCTGTTCCCGGCTGGGCCTTGGGATCTCAGTCCTCCCCAAAACCACACACACCGGTTTGGGGGCGCGGGCGCCCACAGGAAAGACTCCACCCCCATGGCAAGGCCTCTCCTGGTCCGGCAGACTGGGCACTCACTGTTCCCCGTGGGTGCGCACGGCTCCTGTGTTTCTGCTGGTTCCAACCCCTGACTGGGGACAGGGCCGGCTCCGCTTTTCCGGGCACCCTCCGCGCCCAGCCCGGGCCCCTTCTGGCGTCCTACCGTCAGTTCATTCAATATCTGGATAACTTCTGATGCCCTATTTTCATAAATGTTGCGATATCCGTGGTCTCCTAGTCTGTTTCTCCTCAGATCGGCCAAATTCTCCCCTGCGCGCTGGAGAGGGTGATCAAGACTCCTCCTCTCAAGCCGCCATCTTCCCAACCGATCTGTCCTTTATCTTTGATTTCATTTCTATGAGAGTAATCTTTACATGTCAAACACTGTGTCAGGTCTTTTGTATATAAAGAACTGTGTGATATCCTACTTGCAAAGTACTTGCAAAGTCCAGTGTTCATCCTAGTATTAC
The DNA here is from genome assembly GCA_004024845.1 of Tonatia bakeri. Lineage (NCBI taxonomy): Eukaryota > Metazoa > Chordata > Mammalia > Chiroptera > Phyllostomidae > Tonatia > Tonatia bakeri. The sequence continues at coordinate 60,222 of PVIA01009380.1, read as the reverse complement.
TCTGATCTATAGGTAACTTCTTTGAAAACTAGGTTACATTCTTTTTATTCATAATCTCTGTATGAGGTACATTTTTAGCAACTGGTCAATTTGGGATTTTTCTTCAGTTATATTTATTTCTTTCCTTATTGTCTGAAAGCACTACTATGCAGAAAGCTGAGTCTGAGTAGGTCAGAACATATTATTTGAAGCCTGAATATGGTTTCCTTTTCAATTGCAGGAGAAAATGTTTTGTGTAGCTGCCAAAGATAAGGAACTTGATTTTGTCATTTTTCCCTGCTAAGTAATTAATGCCAGGATGGATGGCAGATCAGTGTGGCATACCTCCTTGGAAAATCAGGACAGAATGAAAACCCTGAGTATTTGAAAGCCTGGGTATAGCAGAGAGTAGCACTAAAAATGAGGTAGGATGGTAGTAAAAACACAATTTGATTCCATGAAATATTTAGTGAGTCACCCTTAACTAGAGAAACTGTACAGGCTTAGTTAGAGAAGGTATAAAGACAATTTCCAAATTTAGGAGTGCTAGAATTCCTTCCCTAGCCACAAGAACTATATGTTTAGTTGTAATCTGTCTATTAAGATCCTCCAATGCATCCTGATTCCATTTGAGAAGTGTAAGTTTATAGAAATTTATCTGTTCCATCCAATTTGGTGGTGTGTAGTTCTCCATAATATTTTCTTACAATCCTTTATATTTTTTTGGTGACAGTTTTTACTTCTCCTCTTTCATTTCTGATTGTATTTATTGGGGTCCTCTTCCTTTTTTTATTGATGAGTCTGGTTAAAAGTTTGACAATTTTGTTTATCATTTCAGAGAATCAGCTCATGGTTTCATTGACCTTTTACATTGTTTGAGGTTCTATTTCATTTTTTTTTCATTCTCATCCTTAATATTTCTTTTCTTTTGATTACTTTGATATTTGTTTTTCTTTTTCAGCTTCCTTTAAGTGTAAAGTTGGATTGTTTATTTGTGGTTTTTCTTGTTTCTTGAGACAGTCCTGTAATGCTATGCATTTCCCTATTGGGACTGCTTTTGCTGTGTTCCATACATTATGCATTGTTGTGTTCTCATTTTTATTTGTTTCAAGATATCTTTTGGTTTCTTCCTTGATTTCTTTGTTAATCCATTAATGATTTAGTAACATGCTGTTCAACATCCATATCTTTATACAAAGACATATGTTTATACAAAAACACACATTTTCCAGGTTTTTTTCTTTTGATTGACTTCTAGTTTCCTACCATTTTAGTCAGAGGATATTCTTGATCTGATTACAATCTTTCAAAATTTATTAAGACTTGTCGTAATATGTAGTATATCCTAGAAAATGTTTCATGTGCACTTGAAAAGAATGTACATTCTGCTGTTTTGGGATGAAATGCTCTGAAGATATCAATTAAATCCATCTGATCTAGTGTGTCATCTAAGACCACCATTTCTTTGCTAACTTTCTGTCTAGAAAGATCTATTCATTGATGTCAATGAGGTGTTAAAATTCACTACTATGTCTTTATTACTATTGATCTCTCTCTTTATGTTCATCAAGATTTTCTTTACATATTTAGGTGCTCCTATGTTGGGCGCATAAATATTTATAAGGGCTATATCCCCATGTTGGACTGCTCTCTTTGTAATTATATAGAGTATTTTTTGTCTCCTACTATAGCCTTTGTTTTAAAGTCTATTTTGTCAGATATAAGTATTGTAACCTCAGCTTTTTAAAAATTTTCATTCACCTGTAATACTTTTTTCATTCCCTTTTTGACTGTGTGTATTATTTTGTTCTGAGGTGGTTCTCTTATATACAACATATATGCTGTGATCTGTTTGGAAAGTATCTAGTCATGTAATATGAAAAATAGAGACATTTATTGAAGAAGATACAAGTTACAAGAAGCATTGTACATAGGACAATGATGTCTCAGTCCCCTTCAAAGTATGCACCTTGGGTTGTCACACAGTTCTCCCAGTCACCATCAGCTGCTCCATTGTATTTGCTTGAATTTCATTGATGGTCTGAAATCTCTTTCCTTTCAAAGGTGATTTTAGTTTTGAGAAAAGCCAGAAGTCACAGTGTGCCAAATCTGGGCTGTAGAGGGGACACTAAGTCACCTGCATGATATGATGTTTTGCAAACAAACAAACAAACAAATAAACAAAAAACTCTGCACTAGGCGTTATGCATGAGTGGGCATGTTATCATAATGAAGCTTCCAATCACCAGTTTCCCATAGTTGCAGCCTTATGAATCATCCAAATAGTTTCTTCAGAGGAATGTTCAAGCTTAGTGCAAAATTTGATGCAGATTCATTGCTTAGTCATTTTGAATGTAATGGCCACACAGTACACCTGGTCACTCAATGGTGTCTACCACTTCCACTGACTAGCACAGTGAAGTTGTCATTGTTCACATTCCAGTCCACTCTCCTTGGCTGCCAGGTTACATCAATGTCATGCAAAGTGTTCTCGATATATTAATAATGGTTGGACTTTTTCTGGACAGACTTCATATATATGGGTCTTGTTTTTTTATCCTTTCATCTCTCCTATGTCTTTTGATTGGGGCATTTAAGCCATTTAAAATTAAATTGATTATTGATAGAAACATATTTATAACCACTTTATTCTTTTAACTATGTTGTCTTCTTCTTCTTCTTCTTCTTCTTCTTCTTCTTCTTCTTCTTCTTCCTCCTCCTCCTCCTCCTCCTCCTCCTCCTCCTTCCCCTCCTCCACCTCCCTCTAATTCTTATTCCTATTTTTTTTTCTTCTAGAAGGCTCTTTAGCATTTCTTGCAATACTGGTGATTCCACTTCTGGAAATATATCCAAAGAAACCCAAAGCACCCATTTGAAAAAATATATGCATCTCTATGTTCATTGTGGCATTATTTACAACAGATAAACAATGGAAGCAGCCTAACTGTTCATCAGTAGATGGGTAGATAAAAATGCTGTGGTGTATTTACACAATGGAATACTACTCAGCTATAAGAAAGAAGAAAATCTTACCCTTTGCAACAACATGGATGGACTTGGAGAGCATTATGTTAAATGAAATAAACCAGTCAGAGGAAGACAAGTACCATATGATTTCACTCATATGTGTAATCTAATGAACGAAATAAACTAATAAACAAAATAGAAACAGACTTATAGAAAGAAAATGACTGACAGTTGTCAGAGGGGAGGGGCTTGAGGGGCTGGGTGAAAAAGGTGAAGAAGTTAAGCAAAAAAAAACAAACATCCAACCCTCATAGACAGACAGGTGCATAGTGATTACCAGAGGGGAAGGGGTTGGGGGGAAAGGTAGAAGAGGGCATGGGGGGCCATAAATGGTGATGGAAGGAGACTTGACTTGGCTTGGTGAACACACAATATGATATACAGATGATACATTATAGAATTGTTCACCTGAAACCTAGATAATTTTGTTAACCAATTTTATTCCAATAAATCCAATAAAAAAGAAATATATGCTTATAATCTAATAAGATGAGCCAGCATAAAAGTGAAGACCCTACCTTGTATGAAATGTGACCATAAATAAATAATTAATTTAATTTCATTAAAACTTACTGTAGCTGATATAACCCATTGAATGTTATTGTCATTTACCTGAATCACTTGCAGTACTAATACTTGTTATAATGAAGTTCCTGGAGCCTCATTAATAGGTCTGATTAATCTGAATAAACAACACTTGTGATCTTTAAAAAAGTTCCATAGTCTTTTTGTATGCTTATAAAATAGCACTGAAGTCTCTTTGCTAAGTATATTTTTAAAACAGCATTTTGAACTATAGCCTCCCAATTTGACTACTTTGAAAGGGATCCATTCCTATTTGCTCAAAATTAATCTTATTATATCATGACCACACCTAACTCAGCACCCCTTCAAATGCTTACATTGTAAATGGTCTTTGTAATTCTTTTTGACTTTAGCCCATTTCTCAATTCTTTCTCTTATATGAATAAACATGCATTTTTACCTATGAATTTTCCTAAGTTAACCTTAACTGAATGATTAATTAATATATTTTAATTTACATCTAAGCCAGTTTCAGAGGAGGGTGATATTTTCCAACTGCTTGAATTGAATTCCTCTGTTTTCCAATATGTTCCAAGTAAGTACTGTTTTGTCAAAGGCAATAACAACTAGCATACATTTCCTTATCTAATTAACAAAAATATTATTTTAAAACATTGATCCTTAATATAGATCTGTTTGAGAGACATGTAGCATACGTTGAATGTTCATATCTGGGGATAAAAATACAATCAGATGGGTATGCTCAGTCCTAGTTGCAATGTTGGCAATTGTTCTCAAACATTGTAAATTTCCTAGATAGTTATGCCCATTTTACAGTTTTAATAATTTTTATTTTAGACTTCCGGCCAAAATGGAGGCATAGGTAGACACACTTTGCCTCCTCGCACAACCAAGATAGAGACAACAACAATTTAGAAACAGAATAACAACCAAAAACTGACAGAAAATTGATCTGAATGGAAGTTGGACAACCAAGAAAGTAGACGTGATCATCCAAACGGGTAGGAGGAGCGGAGTTGGGCAGCCAGGCACAGGTCGCGGCATGGAGAGCAGAGAGCATTGGGACCGTGCCACGGAGAGCAGAGCGTTGGGAATGGGTGAGTTCATGAGACAACCAGGGTGTGCAGGACCACAGTGGGTGGACCCTGAATGCAAGCAGCAGCTGGCAGACCCCAGCCGAAGGGTGGCAAATTGCAGAACCAGCAAAGCAGTGATTGTGAAGCAAGGCACTGCACTCAACCCAGGATCACAGCACTGGGAAATAGAGCTTTGGAGCACTGATTGAGGACACCTGTGGGGATTGAGGTGCAGGGAGGGACTCCCAGCCTCACAGAAGTCCTTGGAGGGTCCCACAGTGTGCACAAGCCCACCCACATGGGAATTGGCACCAGAGGGGCTCAGTTTGCTTGGGGGAAGCAGGAGAAGGGACTGAGGTCCCACGGAGAGCAGAGCAAGTGTGATTGTTCCCTTTCAGACCCTGTCCCCACATACAACATCACAACCCAGAGACTGGGGTGCCCTGCCCTGGTGAACACCTACAGCTCCACCCCTCGTATGTAACAGGTGCAACTAGACTCCCCCCCCGCAAAAAAAAAAGAGATGGCTCCAACAGAATTGAAAGCCCCACAACCAGTTTTTTTAAGCGACCGAGAGATAGCCAACCTATCAGATGCACAGTTCAAAGCACTGGTGATCAGGATGCTCACAGAATTGATAGATTTTGGTCACAAGTTAGATGAACAAATGAAGGCTACAATAAGTGAAATGAAGAAAAATGCACAGGGAACCAACAGTGATGGAATGAAAGCTGGGTCTCACATCAATGGAGTGGACCAGAAGGAAGAAAAAAACAAATAGAAAAGGATGAAGAAACAAGAATTAAAAAAAATGAGGAGAGGCTTAGGAACCTCCAGGACAACTTTACATGATCTGACATCTGAATTATAGGGGTACCCAAAGGAGAAGAGGAAGAGCAACAAATGGAAAGCTTATTTGAACACATAATAAAGGAGAACTTCCCCAGTCTGGCAAAGGAAATGGACTTCCAGGAAGTCCAGGAAGCTCAGAGAGTCCCAAAGAAGTTGGACCCAAGAAGGAACACACCAAGGTACATCATAATTACATTAGCCAAGGTGAAAATGAAGGAGAGAATCCTAGAAGCAGCAAGAAACAAGGAGACAGTAACCTACAAAGGAGTTCCCATCAGACTGTCAGCTGATTTCTCAAAAGAGACCTTACAGGCAAGAAGGGACTGGAAAGAAGTATTCCAAGTCATGCAAGGCAAGGACCTACATCCCAGATTACTCTATCCAGCAAAGCTTTCATTTAGATTGGAAGGGCAGATAAAGTGCTTCTCAGATAAGGTCAAGTTAAAGGGGTTCATCATCACCAAGCCCTTATTATATGAAATGTTAAAGGGACTTATCTAAGAAAAATAAATTAAAAATCCATGTACAGTAAAATGACAGCAAACTCACAATTATTAACAAACACACCTAAAACAAAAACAAAAGCAAAGTAAGCAAACAACTAGAACATGAACAGAACCATAGAAATGGAGATCACATGGAGGGTTAGCAACAGGAGAGTGGGAGGAGGCGGGAGGGGGGAAAGGTACAGAGAATAAGTAGCATAGATGGTAGGTAGAAAATAGACAGGGGGAGGGCAAGAATAGTATGGGAAATGTAAAAGCTAAAGAACTTATGACACATGGACATGAACTAAAGGGGGGGAATGTGGGTGGGAGGGAGTGGGAAGGGTGGAGGGGAATGAAGGGGGGAAATAGGACAATTGTAATAGCATAATCAATAAAATATATTTAAAAATAATTATATTTTTAATATAATTATTTATATTTATTTTTAAATAAATATATTTAAAATAATTTTACTTTTAATCATATATTCACAGAAATTTATATACTAATAAAAATGTTAGTTTATGTCAAGAGACACCAATAACACCAATGTTAAAAATTTAAATGTCAATAAGTAGAATAAAAAATAATAATACTGCATGTACCTTGAGATCCATTTTTACTAGAGACATAAGTTGCTCTCATGTGATCAAATTCTTATTCAGTATGCCAAAAGTTTTTTGAATGACAAATTAATGTTAAAAAGAAATAGAATATTAATTATATCCACTTTTACTCTTTCTTTCAGTGGGAATGAAGACTACAAACCCAGTAAATTATTCAGGAGAAAAGCTGATGAATGAAATATCAATACCTTGTTTCTTAGGTTGTGACTTAGAAAGAGAGCAACAAAATTATAAAAATAAGCAAGTTCTTTTTTAAATACAAAGTACCAGAGCTCAAAAAAGTCAATCATTGCCCATTTTGATTATATAACATTTAGGAATATTTCAACTTTCCTTTGTATAAACATTTGGTTTCCAAACCAAAAGCAGTACATTATTTAGGAATTTATAGATTGACATACTAATATTACTTAAAGACAATGATTATTCCTTATTAAATTATTACACATTATGTGAGAAATAAATTTCATGTTAAAATATGTTAAAGGCAATAATAACTAGCATATGTTTCTATATGCTGGTTGCAGAACTAATATACTGATCAACATAGTTTTTTTACCAAAATATTTACTTTATTATTTCATAGAAATAACAACAATATTTTTACATATTTTCTGAGTGATTTCTTTGGTCCAAAAGGGTAGAAACAGTTTTCTAACTGAAATTTTTAAAAAATTGATATCACTATTTTATTTATTTATGTATTTAGTGGTTAAACTCTCTTCTGTAACTGAAATAAATTTTCTGAGATCAATGAGTCTTCATTTTTTAAATTTGAATTTTATAACAATGAATCAACCAACATCTGGATTACTTCTCTGCTTCCAAAATGAGGTAGAGTGGGCCTGGACAACTAACTGTCTAGACAGAATGTACATATGATACCTTTTTACTCAGAAGGGAGAGCTGAGAAGTAGTAGGATTGATATCTGTGGCATCATAAAATAGTTGGAAAAGGGAATCAAGCAGTGTTTTGTGACTCTCAAAACCTTAGGCCTCAGTGGGCCTTTTTTTGAGTCTTATAGGGTCATTTTATGATAAATGGAAGGCAAACTTTTTTCACAATATAGGGGTCAAACTTATGGAACTCATTACCCCATAGATGAGTAAATCAGGAAACATATTTTCAGAAGTGGCTTAGATAAACATCTCAATGATAGATCTAGAGTAAATAACTGAAAAAAACCCCAAGAATGTTTCTACCACTAATTTGTATTAATTCATAAAATACTTTGCTGTTGCATTGTTTATTAAGCCACTTAAATTTATTGTGATTGTGGATTAATTTAGATTAATTTTTATTATCTTATTTTAAGTTTTCTATTTGTCTGCTTTTTCCATTCTTTTATTTTCACATTCATTTTTTTAATCTTTTTGTTGATTGACAGAGCTTTTAAAAATACATTTTGTTTCTTCTACTTGTTTGGTAATTATACACTGTAGTTCTCCTATATTAGTGGCTTGTCTTAAATTTTTTTCATGTATATTAATCAAATTCTAAACATAGTGTTTTAAACTCCCACCAAACAATATAAAGTTCTTATAGCACTTGAACTCCAATGATCCTCTCCAATCTTATGTACTGTTGTTATCAACTATTTGTTATTTTGTAACCCCCATAATTAGTAATTATTATTATTTTTACTGTCTATTCTTTAAACTTGTCCTTCTTTGTTTACCAGTTTACCTATTTAATATTCTTTTTGCATACTTCTGGGCTAATTTGCCTTATTACTGAAGAACATCTTCTAGACTTTGGTTTAGTGGAGATGTGTTAGTGGTAGACATAATTTTTCATTGAGATTTTATTGACATTTTTTAAAGATAGTTTTGAGCCCTGGCTGATGTGGCTCAGTGGATTGAACACCAGCCTGTGTACCAAAGGGTCACCAGTTCCCTTTCCACTCAGGGCACATGCCTGGGTTGCTGGACAGGTCCCTAGTAGGGGGCACACAAGAGGCAACCATGTATTGTTTCTCTCCCTTCCCCTCTTTCTAAGAAATAAAATAAATGAAACCTTTTTAAAAAGATAGTTTTGATACCTATACAATTCTAGATTGATTTATTTTCATCAGTAATTTGAAGATACTGTTTTACTAGTTTCTGGGGTCATTGTTCCTGTGGAGAATCCTATTCTCAGTCCAAATGTCTTTGTTAGTTGCCCATCTCTTCTCTGTACCTGCATTTAAGATAGTTTTCTATCTTTGCTGTTTTACATTTGCATCACAATGTGTCTAAGTATGACTAGGATACAGTATTTCCCAAAGCAGAGGTTGCATGTCTTTAATTCTAAAATTTCTCAGTCTTTGTTTCTTTGAGTATGATCTCCACCATTTTCTTAATTCTCTGTAGAACTTCAGTTACACATATGTAAAGTTTTTTTTCATTATTACCTCTGAATTTCTGTTTCATGTTTTCCATATTTTGTGTCTCTACTTTGCTCAGGGTATTTATTTCTGTTTAATCATTCAGTCCACTTATTCTATTCAGTTTTGCCTCATCTTTTTAACCCATCCAAGTGATTTTTAATTTAAATCACATTTTAGTTCTAGATATTCTATTGTGTTTCTTTTCAAATCTGTCTTTTTTATCTTGTTTAATAGAATTTTGATATTTGAAGTCTTTGAGTGTCTAAATAAGCATTTGCTTGTTTCTGCTAATTCTAAGCATGGTTTTGTTCTGGCTGACTTAATTTTGTGTGAATTTTGAGGGTCCAAATTAATGATGCTTTCCTCCAGAGGGGATTTGTGAGTGCTTCTTCCAGGTGCCAAAAGTCTTTATCAATCCAAGATCTCTTTAACTTCTTGGTTTGGGGCATCCTGAGAATGATATAAATATAAACCTCAGACATAAAGTGAGTGAAAGACTATTATTACAAATCTCAGGAGATATTATTTATTCACTGGAGCTATAACAAAGAGAGGTTTTTTTTCTCCTGGGCTTCCATTGCCATCAGGTAGATTTTTTTTTTTTTAAGTATACAGTAAGGTGTAGTCTCCCTCTGGTCTCTAGCAGGTATGTCAGTTTGGGCACCCAATTTACTCTTTTTCTGGCCCAAGGCTTAATCTCCATTACTTAATACATATGTTAATTCCCCAAATATGGGTTTCTGATATCTGCATAGTTCCCTATTCCAGCTGTGGTCTGCTTTTGCCTACAACTCAGCTCTTTCTCACTTGGTTTCTTTCCATTTCTCCCTCCCTCTCTCCTCTACCCCTTAGAGATTTACCTTAATTTTCACAAGTCCAGTAATTCATTTAAAATTATATTTGTTTTAGTTTATCCACAACATAGATGTTTTGGAAAAAAAGAATTTTTAAGATTATTCATTCTTCCATACTAATGGACATGGAATCTACTCTTTTGTGTGTTGGGTATTCAATTTATTAAATAAATATATGATGTCAGGGAAGATGAAAAATTATCTTCTGAAATGGTCTTTAGAGATCTGTACCAGAATCCTGGAGTAAATGTACCTAGGGTGTAAAGTCTAATTTTTTTTAAGTATTTTCCCCTGGAATGCTTACAGTCTATATCTCCCTCATTACTATAGGTTTAGTAAGGAATGTTGTGTACATTTTTAAAATGTACACATTTTTCTGTATACATAAGAAATAGAGTGTAGGTTTATTTGGAGTTGATTAGGTATGGTGTCAAACTCACTCTCCCCACTCTATAAAATATAACATTTTTAAATTTTATTTTTACATCACCATTTATCCCCCTATATCTCTTTCACCTCCACCCACCCACCAGCAGTCACCACACTCTTGTCTGTGTCCATGAGTTCTTTCTCTTTTATTTTCTTTTTTGTCCAATCCCTTCATCGCCCCTCCAAACCTCCTGCCCGAGCTGTCAGCCTACTATCTATGAGTCTGTTTTTATTTGCTTGTTATTTCAGTTCAGAGTTGAATAAGGATAGGGAAAACCTCACTCTCCCTACCTTTAAAATATGACTTTTTTTAAAAAAATTATGTATCTCTTTATTCTTCAAAATTTTCACTTTTTTTGCTTAGTTCTGCAAGAAAAGTGACCAAGTAAAAGGAACCTCATATCAGCAGCAAGAAATAAGTTTTGAAAACTAAAGACATGATAATCAGAAACATGTGTGTCTTTGTTTTAGAGACTGTGAAAACAAGCCGACATTCTTTGAGAAAACATGAGCTATACTTTGTACCAGGAATAGTGGTACACAAATTTTTTGGCATTGAGAATCTTTATTATTGTTTATGAGATTTCATGACAGTTATCTTCCCTTAACAAAATCTGTGATAAAGAAAATCATGGCCCTTTACTGCTGTCTGCTTATTGCTTATATGGTACTCACAGGTATACCTGGGTGTTCTGTTGAACATAAACACATTTCTCAAAACACCAACATCAGACAAGGTCACTCTATGACCATGAAAGCACGACGTAAAATAAGACCACTTTGAAATCATGTCTGAGCACAGACAAAAACAAGCACTTTCCAAACCACAAAAATGACTAAATGCCTACTATTTTGGTAAATGAGTGATACTTCTTTACCAACTACAATTTTAGCCCCACTGCATTCCTTGTACGTCCTATATAAAAATTATTGAGTTCCAATCACAGAATTACCACTGCTTCCTGAGAAAACCTAATCCCTATGTACTTAAACCCTCCCCAGAGTAAATTAATGCAAGGCTAACTTCTGTAACAAGTTCTTTTCACTGAAATGTCCCCACAATTCTCCATGGTGTGTCGTCACCACATTGCAATGGACCAAGAAAGTTAAAGAGACTCAATGGTAAGTGTGTTTCTGGTAGTCTTTGCCTGGAGGGCATTGACTCATGGGTGTCATGGTGTATTTTATTTTGAATTAAGACCAAAAAACATTTGTTTGGAAATATTTATCAGAATTTACCAACAGGTTTTGAGAGCACTGGTTTCAAAAAGCACTGGATCTGAACAATCCCTTGACTTATTATCACTAATGATGTACATAGGTATAGGAATGCAATGGTACTTTTTTGCAAAAAAAAAAAAAAAATGAAAAACATGAGATTTAAATTAATTTTGGGAGACTTGGTTAATTGCATATTGGTAACACTGTTAACTGATATTAATTTTCTAGTCTGGATTTCCATTAACATAATGGCAATATTTACAACTGATTATTGACTTTCTCCCATGCCCACCCTACCCTATTTCCAAAGAAATAGGACACTTTAGAATTCTCTAGTTCCCTGTAAATCTGAAAAGAGATTAGAATTACACATTTACCTTTTAAATTTCTATTAGCATAATCTCATGGATCAGGTGAAACCAGTCTAATGAAAATTTAGAGTGTGACAAAATATGGCTTGTGAACCTTTTAAAGGAAGAAGGGTTTGATGTGCTGAGAGAGCAACAGGGACAGGGGAAGCCTGGGTTTATTTCCCACCCTCAGAACATTCAGCCTGGATTTGTTAAAATGTTTAGAATGATGAATGAGCTGTAAATAGAAGATTTCTCTGACTGTGAGCCATAAACAGCCATAAATGGATTAAACTGAACAGCTGGGAGCAAAATTGTGGGCATTATGCAGGCACACAGAACCGGCTGTGGACTGTAACTAGCATCCCACCCTATTGATTAGCAGTTCCACAGACTGTAATAAAACCACCATAGTTAATTGCTAGAAAGAGGTACACATCCAGAAACAGGCAAGTTAGGGTGTCAGTCCTCCAGTTTATTGCTCAAAGGCAGCATAATTTGTGTTTCATTATAGCATGTTCACTGTAGGATTTATAAAGCTCAAGCAAATACAACCTCCTCCTCAAAATATACCCCCCAAATACTTCTTTGGGTCTAGGAACATTTTATTACATTTTGTTGCCTTCTAGTTAAGTATCAGTGTCTTTTCTAGCCAGACCTATTCTGATTTGTAAGCATTCCAAAGAAAAAGCCAGAGTGTAGTGCATTCTGGGTAATTTTGAAGGGTGTTTTTCAATATCAGACCACCAAGTTTCTCCACCATGTCAGTGTGGGCTCCTTTAATATTTTACACACTTTTACTCAAACAGAAATCATAAGAGGAGCAATCCCATAAACCACAGTTGGCAAACACAAGGCCTGTGGGCCGAATCTGGCCCTCCACCCTATTTTATCTAGCCTGGCACCTTGTTTCTACCTATAGGCAGCACTGAGCTCCTTGCCCCTAGATAAGGAGTAGTTACATTTATACAGTCCTAAGATGACGTTTGGCCCTTTGAAGGCAACCAGGAGCCTGATGTGGCCCCTGGTGAAAATGAGTTCAAGGCCCAGGCCATAAACTATACAAAGGGGAGATTAGGTGTTCTTTGTTATTGTTATTTACACCTGAGATAAAGTGACAAGTGCTTGATAAGGGACTCTGTGGAGTTTCTCCTCCATTTAAGACTCCCAGCATATACCCTGGCTGGTGTGGTTCAGTGGATTGAGTACCAGCCTGCGAACCAAAGGGGTGCTGATTCAATTCCCAGTCAAGGCACATGCAGGCCAGGTCCCTGGTAGAGAGTGTGGGAAAGGCAACCTCACATTGATGTTTCTTTACCTCTCTTTCTCCCTCGTTTCCCCTCTCCAAAAGTGAATAAATAAAACCTTTTCAAAAAAGGCGGGGGAGAAGACTCCCAGCATATAATATACAGAATGTTTAGAGTTATGTTATGTAATGTTATAGAAAGGCTAATGAGTTATTTAGTCTTGGGTTCTATCACAGCCATCCTATTTGATAAGGTAATATATCTTTTGAGACTTTGTTATAATAGGAAACATGAGGGCTATTGGCTATTTCCCTTTATTACTTTTACCCTAGAGTGAATTGCATGTGTATGTGCTGGGCTCATAGATCATGTGTATCATTGGCATTGGAGGGAATAGGTGTGTCTTGTCAATACAAAATGTGATGTAAACAGAACTTACTTCCAGTTATGCACGACTATACCTGGCTTCCTGCTACATTCTAGAATATACTTTTCCTTCTGCCATATTCCTGAAGTTTATATACTTGGAAGCCAAAGGCACTAATCATTTTATTGGTTCTGGACACAGTCATTGATATCTTCAGCTTGATTTTTTAAGGCATGAGAGAGAAGTTGTTTGCTAGTAACCACAGCCACTCAGCCTGCCTGACAATTTGATTTACAGCTCTGGACTCTTGTACCCTACTCTCACAGCTAAACCATGAATGTGGGCTTAAACACAGTAATCTGTGTTTCAATCAAAGAGTTAATATGTATTTATTGAGCATCTACTATGTACCAGAGAGGTTGGCACTTACAGACAGTGGACATATTATTGGATTCATTATCTAAATTAAAACTTTTATTTAAGGTGCTAATGTTTCCACCACACGTTTGTTTCTTTTCAGAGTACCTTGATGCATGAAGCCATTAGGATTTTTGTTTTAGGTTTTAAAACAATATATGAGCCTTGGCAAAAATGGTATATACCTCTTAAAACCAGAGAGATGGGCCTCAGGACAGAGCTCTGGATAAATTACATTTTTCAGTTAGTGTCTCTGCCTGTCTAAGAAGACCTTGGAAGAGTCAAGCCCCGAAGAATGAACAATCCCCCCTAGACTAATGAATGCCCAGTTCTTTGATAAGGAATAACTTTACATGAAACATTATTTTATATGTTTCAGGTGTACAGCATAGAGTTCTCTCTGATATTTCTGGGACTCACCAGGCACTATACATAGTTATTACAGTATTATCGACTATATTTCCTAAGCTGTAATTTACATACCCATGATAATTTTGTAAATACCAATCTGTCCTTCTCAATTCCTTTACCTTTTTCACCCATCACCCAACCCGTCTTCCTTCTGGCAACCATCAATCTATTCTGTGTATCTATGAGTCTGTTTCTGTTTCATTTGTTCGCTCATCTTGTTATTTAGACTTCACATGTAAGTGAAATCATGGTATTTGACTGATGACTTATTGCACTTGTCTAATATCCTCTAGGTTCATCCATGCTATTTCAAATGGTAACATTTTGTTCTTTTTTATGGCTGACTAATATTCCTTTTGAAAAAGTATATGACAACTGAAACATTTATTTCAATAATACATTAAACAAGTCTGGAGCACATAAGAGGGATGAATTTAGTTGTTGAATTGACTCCCCTGAGCAGCTGTTGGAAGTTTACCTCTCTTGTTCTGGTCAACTCTGTAATGGGTTGAACTGTGTACCCCAAGAACATATGTCCAAACCTAACTTCTAATACCTGGGAATGTGACCTTATTTGAAAATAAGGTCTTTTTCTTAGACATTATTTATTTATTTTTAGAGAAAGGGAGGGAGAGAAATGTACATCAATGTTTGGTTGCCTCTCATGCATCCCTTTGGGGACCTGGCCCACAACCTAGGCATGTGCCCTGACTGGGAATTGAACCAGCAACCCTTTGGTTTGCTGGCTGGCACTCAATATCTGAGCCACACCAGCCAGGGCTGGAAATAAGGTCTTTATGAATGTAATCTAATTAAAGATCTTGAGATAAGAACACCCTAGATTTGAGGTGGGCCCTAAATCTCTCGACTGGTGTTCTTATAAGAGACAAGAGAGAGAGATTTGAGATGTGGAGAGACAGAGGGAAAGACTTTGTGAAGGTGGAAACAGGGATTAATGTGAGGCAACTGCAAACCAAGAAATGCTGGCAACAACCAGAAGCTAGGAGAGAGGAGTGGAATGGATTTTCTCTCATGGCTATGCATCAACCCTGGTAAAAACTTGATTTCAAACTTCTGGCCTCCTTAACTGTAAGAGGATACATTTCTGTCATTTTAAGTCATCAAATTGTGGTAATTTGTTTTGGTCACCCTAGGAGACTATTACAAACTCCTACTTTTTATTCTATACAAAGTTTCCTTGGAAGGTATTGATTATAAATGGAGAGTTCATATTTCTACGACACTCTATCCTTATTAGTTGTCTCCTGTGATGAGTAAATCTGATGCCAATTTCTTATACTCTAAACTTTACTAGCAATTTGATCATTATGTGATTTTGATTGAACATAGGTAGGCATATCACAATGACAGTTTCTCTTCCCTTCTAATTGTTGTTATTATTAATCTTAGAAACACAGATCACCATATGTTCTGGGCATGATAACACTTTTCTAGAGTGACTTTGCTCATCCATGTATGCCATATATGAGGTCTGTCCAGAAGGTATCCAGACAGGTAATATGAAAAACAGAGACATTTATTTAAGAAGATGCAAGATACAAGAAACATTGTACATAGGTCAATGATGCCTCAGTCCCCTTTAAAGTAGGCACCTTGGGACCTCACACAGTTCTCCCAGTCACCATCAACTGCCCCATTGTATTTTCCTGAATCTCATCGACAATGTGAAATTTCTTCCCTTTTGAAGATGATTTTAATTTTGGGAAAAGCCAGAAGTCACAGGGTGCCAAATCTGGCATGTAGGGGTGCTGAGTTCCCTGGGTGATTTGACATTTCACCAAAAAATTCTCCAGGAAATGTGATACATGAGCAGGCATGTTGAGGTGATGAAGCTACCAATCATGAGTTGCCCATAGATGCGACCTTCTGGGTCATCCAGATAGTTTCTGCAGAGGAATGTTCAAGGTTAATGAAAAATCTGATGCAGATTTGATTCATTGCTCTACCTGCTCAGTCATTTTGAATGCGACAGCCACACAGTACAAATACTTATTCAAGGGCATGTACCACCCTGCTGACTAGTACAGTGAAGTCATAATTGTTCACTCATGTGCATTCCAGTCCACTCTCCTTGACTGCCAGTTTACATCAATGTCGTGTAAAATGTTCTCATTATATTGTATAAGCAAGTGCTTTCCTTACAGTTTTACTAGGAAATCTTTCTTTTAAAAATATTTAGTTCTAGACTTCAGATATTGGTGAAAATTTTCTTTATAGCTGATTCGGTAAGTCTTAGGATTGGTAAGCCAAGCTCTGACTCTTCTTTCTCATACAGGCTTTGATTTTTTTTAACAAAAATTTCTGGCTTTCCAGACCCTTTGATTACCTTTTCTTTTCTAAAGAACAGGTTAGAGAGGGAAATTTGTTTATAGTTTTGAGTGTACCTTTTTTTTCCCTGTAGTCTTTCTGTTTTAAGTGTTTCCGAGAGTGGCTGGCTTCATTCTTAACGGGTCTCAGATGTCTGTCTTTTGCTTCTCACATTAATTTGGTATACTCTCATTTCAAAAGGATCAAAAAACATGCCCAGTGTATGATAATTTGGGTCAAATTTCCATATAATCTAGAGACATGTAGCATGAAGTACAAGGTTCTCTTCTGAGTAGTCTTCCCACTGTTCTCTTATAGCCAAAGCATGCTGACCTTCATGGTGAGATCCTTAGCTAGTTTTCAGAACATGAGCACTCTGTTTTCCCAGCTCCTTCCATCTAACTTAAGTCTTATCCTGCTGGGCTTCTCATAATGTGGGTAAGACCATTATTGCCTCCACCTCCAGTATCCAGAGTCGTATTGGCTGGTCTTATCTGGAGCATCTTTATATAAAGTGGAAAAATGAACTCAACCCTTTTTATGATATTACCATGAAAGAAATGTGTTAGGGAATATAGAGAGATATATTTATAACAGATTGGCCAAGGTCTATAAGCAAGAGTGATGTGAGAGGTCTGAATAAGTCTTTTCAATCTGTGAGAAGAGATTGAAAGTTGCAATAGTATATTTTGATTATAATATGGAGGATCCCAAAAACCAGGCAGAAGAATTTAGAATTAAACAATACATGAATGTATTTTTTATCTATACTATATATTCTGCCCAATCCTTTCCAAAAAGAACATGGGCAGACACTCATAACAGGGCAGTAAAAACAAATTTTGGAAGAGAGATGAAGAGATAGTTGTAACTGTTCCTCCCTTCTTCCCTCAACTCTGCCCTAGCAATTTTTATCTTGTGTCACTATGTTACCCTTATTCATACCCTGAATCACCACTGAACATATCATATGTTTACTTTTTATTATCTCTTCTGATGAGAATATGAGTTGCATTAGAGTCATTATTTTTGTCTATTTTGTTCTCTGGCTATTCTCAGTATCTAGAATGACACTGGGTAATAGTAGATCTCTAATAAATACTTGTTACTGAATAAATAAGTATACTAGGAACAAGGAAAGGAAATGCTCTAGATTATAGAGTGGTGAAAAAATAAATAGTATATAGTGATGATGGTGGTTAGAATGTGTGAAACCCTATAAATAAGAAGGCAGTTACACTCATTCTGTCCTTACATAAGGCAAAAAGATCCTGGTCCTGGATGGTAGGAATAAATGGAAGGGAAAAGGAGAATCCAGAATACATGGTGTGATCCCATCCTTGTTTTCTGCACAATAACTTCTACTTTCACTGTCCTACTTGCTGAAATGGATATAAGAGAAGGTAAGCATAATTAGCTCAGAATGGTTTCCACAACCTGCTTTTGGACAGTATGCTGAGCATCACGATCTTTTATGAATCCCTTTCAGAACTATGATGTTGTGCTTTCACCATCTCCAACTTCCAAAAAAAAAAAAGCATGTTTCCCTGAAACGAGAAGGATTCCAAAGAGTATTTCTGACTGAGACAAATAGTCTATGAATAAAGTTAGATAAATATGGTTCTAGAGCTGTTGGAGCAGGGGACATTATTGTTTGTAAGGCTGACACTTTGGGGACAGTCTGAGGACATGCCTCCTTTCTCTCTCTTACTAACAGACTAACAGTGTTAAGTAATGCAATTGGCAGGGCCATTGTGAGCAGTGCAAAGGCAATAGTTGGGATTTTGGAGAAGGCTCACAAAAAACAAACTCATCCATTTACAACTGAGCACCCTGATCCTCTCGAATTTTCTTGCTCTGAATTCCTCAGCCAGGAACTTCTACCATTGAGTTAATGTTCCTGAGTTAGAAAAATATTTTCCTGGAATTGGAGGTATCTACATTTGCTTCTCTTCAGGAATAAATACTCACTCTTTGTTTTCTGCATGCTTCCTGAGTTGCTGATAATTGTTATTAATGGGGTCTCTGTTATTTTCCCTGGCTGACCTACAGAGCAAAAGAATAAAAGTCTTAAGGAAGTGAAATTAATAACTCCATTGCAATGCATCATAGAGATAAGTCCAGTAATTGCAAGGTCAGATGGGCATGCACAGATAAATTGTTAGCTGGTTATACTATAATGAAAGAGCAGATATTTTACATAAGTTTATGAGTGATGTTTCTCATAATACAGGAGGTGTATTATCCCAGAAAAACTTACCTCTCAACCTGAGACCATCGGCAATCACGCTAATAAAATATTAATAACAAATTTGAAAATCTATCAGGAGTAAATTTCATAACTGACTATAATGAGTTTCTTTCTAATTTTGGAGGGGAGCTAAATGAAATATTACTGAAGGCACTAACAGAAGAATGTATTTTATGTGGGAGCCAAATCAAGATTACTTTGTCACAAAGGGTAGATTTGAAGAGGTAGTGGGTGGGAGAGAACAATAGGAAATTCAGATAATTCTCCTATTATCATATTAACTGCTATTTTTAAGGGCTCTTTTTCTATATAATCTTATATATTTCACATATAGAAATTACTGCATTTAGTTAATCTAATTTTAGGGAAAAATGGTCTTTGAATGTCTTTTTTCCCTGTAAGCAACTGTATAATTATACCTTTATAGTATGAGAGATTGAAGAATTATATTTGTTGGTTCCCTAGCAACCATAGGAACTGTGGATTTTTCAGCTGGAGATCAAAAGTAGAATTCTTAACATAGAAACAAAATCTGATGCCTATTACTAAAAATAGCACATGTGGTAATTTTGAGAGACAACTGGAAAAATTTATCAATATATTTTTATTTTTTGATCAATATAAAACTATGTGGGAGGCACCTGGCACAAATCTAATTTTCAACTGCTATATATGTTATCCACATTCAGCTTATCTTCTTTGTGGTTTTAATTACATTGAGATATCTGCATGTTTCAATACAACATAATTACATTTTTCAGGTATAAAAATATAATTCAATACATTTAATACATTTGACTTTATTACAAATCAAAAGGACATGATTTAAAAGTAGTGTATATGTTACTTTAATAAATGTTGAGTTTCTTAATATTTTATACTTTAGATTGAATCTCCTACAGTGGTGCTCGGCTTACATTGAATATTTTCTCAGTCCCATTTGTGATCAAAAACATTCATCAAAAGGCAGTTGGTAATGTTCTAAAATTAGATTATGGTGATGGCTGAAGCATTCCTTGAATATACTAAAAACCATCAAACTGTACATTTTGAAAGGGAGAATTTTATGGTATGTTAAATATATCTTAATAAAGTTGTTATCCTTTTTTTTTTTCATAAAAAGCAGTTGGGTTCCTCAGCCCCTGTAGTCCTTATTTCCCTTTCTCTTGCTCAGCACTGCCTTTAGAGGTAGCAGCATCTTCTGACTGGCCTCATGACCACTATCAGATCCCTCATGAATCCTGAATTTTCCAAAATGAGATAAAGTGCATTCAGCTGATACCAGTCAACGGCTCCTTTCACAATTAAACCTAACTGAAAGATATCTTGAGGCATTGAGGTCAGGATGAGTTTGAGATATAATGGTCAGATCTTGATGTCTAACACTGGTTATAGAAACAACATAAAGATTGAGCATACACTGTCCAGAGGCTTTGGGAAGTCCCTGTGCACAAAGCCAAAAAACTGAGACAGCTGCTGATGATATGCAGTCTTCTTGTGGTGAGATGGTATACACTCAGTCTTTCTTCCAAAAAACTCAAAGTCATTGTGCAAAGAACAGTTTATCTGGCCATTAATTTCACCAAAGTCAATGCCAGACTGTGGTTTGAGGAAAATGAATAGCAGCTCTCATTGCATAATTTATTTATGTTATATGTATTGCTCTTTAAACTCCCAATTGAGGCAAATGGCCAAGGTCATGATCAGTGTTATAATTTCTGACCACAGAAATGAATAAGATTATTTCATATAGTAATTAAATTCAGGACTGGTGGACTCCTGAATTTTGCCCTGTAGCATAGTTCCTATATTTCATAACTATTCTTTCCTGTTTATACTCAAATGCCAAGTACATTACTTTTGAAAAAAAATTTTTAATTCCATGATTTGTGGATTAACCTTAATTTCCAATGTGGTTATCTGAATGAGATTAATTGAAGATATTATTTAAATCTCATAATTATCAATTCATTGTTATTCAACTGAATATTTTGTAAATGCCTAGTTAGTACAGGGTAGGGTGATAGGTCCTTTGCAGGATTTACATTTGAGCCCTGGCTAATGTGGCTCAGTGGATCGAGTGTTGTCCAGCAAATCAAAGAGTTGCTGGTTTGATCCCAGTCTAGTGCACATGCCTGGGTTGTGGGCCAGGGTCCTGGTAGGGGGCACTCAGGGGAGCAACCACATATTGATATTTCTCTCCCTCTCTCTCTCCCTCCCTTCCCCTCTCTAAAAATAAATAAAATCTTGAAAAGAAAAGAATTTACAGATGAACTACACAGGAGTCCTGCCATAAAGGCAAAATTTATAGATGGTTTTTAATACAAAGCAGAATCCAATAAATGTGAAGTAGGGGAGGTAAACAAAATATTTGGACTTCAAAGAATCACAGCTGGTTGAGAGGAGAGTATTTGAAAAAATAAGTAGCAATTCTGTTTAATTTTGAAAGATAGATTACACTTCGACAAATGGAAATGAGGTAGAGAAAACTTTCCAGATACAGGGAGCAACAAAAGCAAAGGCAAACTAGTGGGAAAGAAGTAAGTGTGGGACTCACTAAATGCCATTGGTTATTTTTAAATATATTTTATTGATTATGCTATTATAGTTGTCCCATTCTTTCCCCCTTAGCTTCCCTCCACCCAGTACCCTCCTTTCCCTCCAGCAATTCACCCTCATTAGTTTATGTCCATGGGTTGTGCATAAGTTCTTTGGTTTCTCCATTTCCTATACTATTCTTAATATCCCCCTGTCTATTTTGTACCTACCAATTATGCTTCTTAATCTCTGCACCTTTTCCCCAGTTTTGACCTCTTCCTCTCCCAGCTGATATCCCTCCGCATGATCTCCAAATCTATGATTCTGTTCCTGTTCTGGTTGTTTGCTTAGTGTGTTTTTGTTTTTTAGATTCAGTTGTTGATAGTCATGAGATTGTTGTCATTTTAATATTTATAGTTTTGATCTTCTTTTTCCTAAATAAGTCCCTTTAACATTTTATGTAATAAGGGCTTGGTGATGATGAATTCCTTTAGCTTTACCTTGTCTGGGAAGCACTTTCTGTGTCCATCCATTCTAAATGATACCTTTGCTGGATAGAGTAATCTTGGTTGTAGGTCCTTGTTTTTTTTTTTTTTTATCACTTTGAATACTTCTTGCCAGTCCCTTCCTGCCTGCAAAGTTTCTTTCTAGAAATCAGCAGATAGTCTTATGGGAACTCCTTTGTAAGTAGTAATTAACTGCCTTCCTTGCTGCTTTTAAGATTCTCTATCTTTCACCTTCAGCATTTTAATTTTGATGTGTTTTGGTGTGGTCCTCTTTGGGTTCAACTTGTTTGGGGCTCTCTGTGCTTCCTGGACTTGTATATCTATTTCCTTCACCAAATTAGGGAAGTTTTATTTTATTATTTTTTCAAATAACTTTTTAATTTCTTGATCTTCCTGTTCTCCTTCTGGCATCCCTATGATTTGGATGTTGGCACTTTTGAGCCTGTCCCAGTGTCTTCTTATACCTTCTCATTTTTATTTTGAATTCTTTTTTCTTCTTTCTGTTCTGGTTGAATGTTTATTTCTTCCTTATGTTCCAAATTGTTGATTTGAATCCTGGCTTCTTTCCATTCTCTATTAGTTTCCTGTGGGTTTTTCTTTATTTCACTTAGTGTAACTTTCATTTCTTCTTTTTTGTTTGTGCCATACTCAATGAGTTCTCTGAGCATCCTGACCACCAGTGTTTTATAGTCTGCATCTGATAGGTTAACTATCTCCACTATGTTCAGTTCTTTCTCTGAGGTTTGTTCTGTTCTTTCATTTGGGCCATATTTATTTGCCTCCTGAATTTGGCAGCCTCCCTGTGTTTGCTCCTGTGTATTCAGTAGAACTGCTTTGACTCCCTGTCTTAGCACACCTGTTAGGTTGTAGGGGGCAGAGGCTTAGGTAATCACTAGGGTGGGACAACTTGCTTCACCCCTTTGTGGCTCTCTATGGTGAGAGGGATCAGAGAGGAGACAGTACTGCTGCCTGGTTTCTGGAGGATTGCATGACACTCTTCTGTTTCCAGTCTCTTCACCTACTTCCATATGTGACTGGCACCCTTCTAGCTGTTGCTCTGGTGGTGATTCTAAGTGGGTGGGTATGCATACATGCTGAGTCTGTGTGAGCCCTTTAAATGGACTATTCTGAGAAACTGGTGGTTTCTTCTGCCACCCCAACCCCCTCTGGTTTTCATAGCCAGAAGTTATGAGGCTTTATCTTACCAGTGCTAGAACCCTGGGCTATGTGTTCTGACCTGGGGCTGGCTCCCAAGGTATCCCTCCTGATCTTTATCCACCACATGTGAACCTGGAACCATACCACACTGTGTCCTCTCTGGCAGGACTCCACAACTCCACCCATCCTACCTGTTTAGATGAATATGGCTTCTTTAAATCCTTGTTTTTTTGTACTTCCATAAAGTTTGATTTTCTGTCAGTTCTGGGTGTTTTTTGCTTTGAGGTTAGTTGTAATTCTTCTTGTTGTTGGATGAGGAGATGAAATGTATCTACCTATACCTCCATCTTGACCGGAAGTTGCCATTGGTTATTTCATATATATATATTTCATAAAATTTACATTATTTTATTGTTGTTCAATTACAGTTGTCTGTATTTTCTCCACACCCCTCCCCTACTCCCTCCTAACCCACCTCTCTCCCTTGCTTCCACCCTCCCCCTTGGTTTTGTCCATGTGTTCTTTATAGTAGACAAAAAACCCAATTAAAAAATGGGCAGAATACTTGAACAGACACTTTTCCAAGGAAGACATATGGAGAGCCCAGAGACACATGAAAAGATGCTCAGCATCACTAGTCATCAGAGAGATGCAAATTAAAACCAAAATGAGATACCACCTCACACCAGTCGAAATGGCCAACATATACAAATCAACAAATAAGTGTTGGTGAGGATGCAGAGAAAAGGGAACCCTAGTGCACTGTTGGTGGGAATGCAGACTGGTGCAGCCATTGGTTATTTTAAGATGATTGCTTAATTACCAGTAAGCATATGATATACAGGAATTATTGTGTTGGCATTATATAGGATCTAAAGACATGTAAAGTTCTGTGCTTGAATCAAATCAGACCTTCAGAATGCTATATATTAAGATATATGTATTTTCATAGGCTCTCATTCGGGCTTCCTCTTCTACCCAACTTGTGTTTTAATGTTATGGCCTCTGCTGTTATCAAAGTATATGATAAGAAACAGCTAAAGGAAAGATATAGAAGTACTGTTAAGGATATCATTCTGAATATCTCTTGGCACCTCTTATGAGCCCA
The DNA here is from genome assembly GCA_004024845.1 of Tonatia bakeri. Classification (NCBI taxonomy): domain Eukaryota; kingdom Metazoa; phylum Chordata; class Mammalia; order Chiroptera; family Phyllostomidae; genus Tonatia; species Tonatia bakeri. Next base: position 36,074 of record PVIA01009380.1, on the reverse strand, counting down.
TGTGAACTGTTTATTTAGAACTGCATATTAGAAGAAAGTTTGTTTCATCTGGAAAACTACTATGAATTTTTGGAGGTTAAGGGGTGGAGGGATTGAGCAAACAGGGAAAAAGACTCATGGACATGGACAACAGTTTGGTGATTATTGGGGAGAGGGGGTATAAGGGGACTAAATGTTAATGGAAAAACTATAATAAAGATAAAAATTTTAAATTAAAAATAGGAGATTAAACCCACTTCCCTTTTTGTTTTGGCTGCCAGGAGTTCATATCCGAATTTGAAGCTCAATTACAGCAAATAGACTTTGCTTTATGGTTTATATAAAATGGTATTTTAAATGTCTTTGGTGAGTATCCATTATGTGCGTGTCTTCAGTGTTTTCACTGCATATTTTGTGTCCCTAAATTATACAGAATTTTTTATTTCACAATGTTTATTCAACACCTACTATATACCAGGTGTTGAGTATACAGTGGTAAATGAAATAGACATAAATCTTGCTCTCAAATAGCTCATAGTCTAGTGGGAGATTTACACAATAAATAAGTAAACCAACCAATAAATATGTGTAATCTTAAAGTTTTTCTTGTCCTGGTTCTCTTTTTATATTTATCATTACTTTCTAAATGTGTGCTTATTGTAAACTACCTTTTGGGAATGAGGTAGAGTATAAATAAATGCATAAATAAATACCATAGTTATATGAAAATGTTTTTTTGGAAAAATATATTTTAAATAACTTTTAAGTGAATATACTCAATTTGTAGGGAATTTTTTGAACTAGAACAGTATGTGCATAGTTATATCAGCTGATAAAATGAAATCTCCAATGTTAAGGTATTTTGTTTTTAAAGCAGTAGGGACAGAGAGAAGTAGTTTTCATATTTTTTTTTTAAATTCATACTATATGGTCTAGTCCCATTACAACCTTGTCCATATAAGTGATTTCTATGCTTCTGCCAATGGTGCATTCAGTGCAATCAAGTCCTGGACTAAAGGATTTGCCTAGTCCTCTAGATTCATTAAAGTATAAGTGACAATAATGTCCTTCAAAATAGATATACAATCAAGTGTACAAATAACATTTTAAAGGGTCTCTTCAGTCTCTGCTAAAATGAGCATGGTTATGGCCAGGGATTCACATTTAAAAGAAACTTTTTTATGTGTATGAGACCATAGTGGGTAGACTGAAATGAACTAGGGCTGGATTCTACCATCTGGGACTTATTACTTATTAAGGGGCAGGATTCAGACAAGTAACACAACCAGAAGGAAGAATGTGATAAGTGCTCACCAGAGCTATGAGCAAAAACTACCATGGTGGCAAAGAGAGAGATGGTGTTAAGTCTCACTGGAGGAATTAGGTAAATTTAATGAAGAGGTAGTATTTGATCTGAGCCTTGAAATTTTATTTTCATTTTTGGTAAGCATAGCATGTGGGGAAGGGCATTATGACTAGAGGAAACAGCATGAACAAAGGAAGGGAGACATAAAAGTATAAGCATCAATGAGTAGTCCAGAGTGTTTAGAAAAGAGACTGATAGAAGAATGGCATGGAATATGAAGGTTAGAGATTTTGATAGAGCAAAATCATGGACGACCTTTAATAAAGTGTGAGAAAGTTTGGATTTTGAGAGGAAATAATAAGTACTTCTAATAAATAAGTAAGGGCCATTTAAGAAAAGTAGAAATCCTTATAGATATAAGGATTTATATCTACTCAATATAAGGATTGAATATAAGGATTTATATCATTTCAATATAAGACATTAGATTTTTGTTGGTTTGTCTTTTAGTGTTAGTTCAGTGACAGAATAAAATGTAAAAGCCATATGAAGAGAGATTTTAATCTCCTGATATTTGTGGCTACTAAGTACTTGGCAGTTGTGATGAAAGGTTGGTTTGTAGCAGGGGGCCTAGATTTAGGTACAAGGTATTCAGAGATACACACTGTATGTTTGGATACCTTAAACTTGCAGCCTTAGAGATTTAAAGTTAATATAAATTTTTATAAAAGATTCAAGAAGGACTCGAATTAGGAATGTACAACCTCAGAGAAATACAGAAGAGAGAACTATAAATTATGTTGGAATGCTTGGCAGTCCTGGAGGGAGCTCCTTAGCAAGTATGTTTGAAGGTCTTTAGCCAATCCATCTTTGTAAGGGCTCTGAACAAATTTTTTGTTTGGTCAGGACTGACTGAGGCTGAACTTGGTAGTCCTTGCATCTGATGCTAGTGAGAGCCTTATACAGCTGCCTATTGAAATGATTGGAAAGGCCTTGAAAGACCTTTCTGAGAAAGGCTATCTTTCTCCACGTAAGTTCTGGTCAAGAGGCTAGTCAGCTAGACAAGTGCTTTATTCAAGAGGTAGTTCCCAGTAGGAGTGACTCATTGTGTGTGTTTGTCACAATAGGTTTTATTATCTATAATAACAGCCACATCATTATGAGGAAAATTATTCTGCACTTCGTATAAAATGAACAAAAGTGGAGGTTTTCTTTCATTTGACACTGGGGAGTGCTGAGCCTACCTACTCTCATGAAGCACACTGTGAAATCAGAGTTCTGAAGAAAACAGATTACAGTGTTACAAGACATTTAGAAAGCTCCCTGGGAGGGAACATGATGTTGATAAAAAGGGAAAGTTTTGGAATTTTGGTCCAGTAGGATAGGGCCAATCATGGTGGGACAGTCAGTGGGAACTCTGAGAAATCAGAGACAATATGGAGCTATGAGGACCTGCAGGGGTGGGAAGGAGAGGAGCTGACTATTGATTAGGATATGGACAGGTGCTGAAAGGAATGGGGGGCCACCATGTGGCCTGACATCATACTTTCTGCAATCCAGGAAGCTTCTGTTTTGTTTATGTTTCCTCTTCACACTATTTCCTGCTTGCCCACCAACTCATTTTTCCCTACTGCCTTGATTTCTTGTTTCTTTACCCCAGCACTGAAAATATCCTGAACTTTGACAGCAGGAAGCCTAAGACTGCTTCCTGAAAATTCAGTTTAATATCCTTCCCTCTTTACTTCAGGTTGTATTGCTATTACTCCTACATCTTCAATTGCACTTCCTCATATGGTTGGCTTATTGTTTCCCTCATTATGTAGACATCTCTGTTTCTGGGCCCTATTTAGAACATATCTCTGAGTGAATTAAAGAAGTTTATGTATCCCTTGGCTCTTGTTATTCTGCATGATTTACCTGCATTCTTCAAAACTTTATTTCATGCTGTCTCTTTGATTAACACTTAGAACTTACTTAGCGTTGTATATGCAGAAGACATTTGGGAGGGGAACCAGTTAAGAAACATTTATCAAGTAACAAAAGGGACACTTGCTTTCCTTTCTCACTTCATTCTAAACAAATGCTTCAGGCCCAGCCTTGATTTGGGATAGCTGGTTCTGTTGAGATCCTCTTCTACTCCTACTTGCTCAGTAAGAATTTTCACATCTCTGCAGGGACTGCTGTCTTGACATTGAAATTTCCCATGCTTTAGATAAAGAGGACTTGGCCCTGGGTCAGAACCCTCCCTCTGCAGTAATGTATACTATTAAGCAAATGCCACTGAACAATGTTCTCTCCTCAAGTCAAAATGCTCCCATTTAGGTAAAATTTGAGCCTGCTGCTGGCAGTTAAGAGCCAGAATGGCAAAGGGAAATACAATGTAAAAGCAATATGAGTTTGAATAAAATTATAATAAGTGTCAGATGGCACCATTACTTGCATCCCCATAGGCAGACATTAGGGAAGCTCTGTCATATAATGGCTGGAACAGAATTCCAATACTGGAAGGAAGAGTGGCATTCCAAACTAAAGTGTGAAACAAATATGTTAACTTTTTGAGGTCCTCTGGGAGCCACAGATATAGAATAAGCAGCAATAATTTTTATGTTGGTTGAATGAATGAATAAAGTTCTAGAATATTATATATTTCTATACTATTTTATATATTAATTATTATATATAATAAAATTTTATATAGTGCATGTGTGTGTTTTCTGTTTCAATCTTAAGAAAGACTTATTAATGTCACATTTATTTTCAATAATTAGAGACAGTTGTTATACACAAATGAATTCTGAGAAAACAAAGTTACTCATTTGAAATGTAAAGCTAGTTTTAACTTGACCATTTTGAGGAGATGATTTTCCCAATTAGGGAATTAGTTTAATGTGATTCTACCTTATTAAACTGAAAATACTATATATGTTTTTTCTCAATGACTCAGTTTATCATTCTAATCAGTAATTATAGTACTCATCTGTTGGGAAAGACTTCATGAAGAAAGTGACATTTTTATCTAGGATTTGGATGATGGCTAGAAATGTGCCACACATAAAAGGGGACAGGCAATATAGGTAGAAGGGATAAGATGATCAACAACATAAAAGAATGGAAGTTCATATCATATTTTGAGAAGAGTAAGCAGTTAAATGAAATAAGAGTAAGCAGATGAAATATCAGAGAAAGAAACTAGAATAGGAATTTGTGATTAAATTGTAGAAGATATAAGTTGTTATAAATGAATTTCAACTAATATACAATGGTGATTTATAAAAGGCTTTTAAGCAAGGTAGTGATGCATTCTCCTTGTAATCCTGTTTCTATATGTTGGTGTCTGTGTTATAGGCTGCATTAAGCAGTAGATGGGAAGGTGCTCTACACCCCCATAATCTCCTTCAGCTCTTTCCCTGATGGACACTTCTGCAATCTAATGAAAAGAGTTATGCAAACAGCTTTAAGCCCCTTTCCAACCAGATTTATATCTCCATACCTCTCCAAAATAGAAATTTGTAAGTCACTTTTGTTCTATGTTTATATCTCCATGTATCAAAATATCTAAAAAGTGTTTTCAACGTGACAGGTATTTCATTCTTCTGTGTATGTGTGTGTGTGTGTGTGTGTGTATTCCCATTTTAATTATTTAGCAATTCTATCAAGTAGGTATTATTGTTATCCCCCAGTTGAAAGAGGAGGAAATTGAGGCTCAGAGAAGTTAAATATCTCATTAATGGTCACATGATGAACAAGTGGCAGAGCCAGTACTCAAGCAAGTCTGTCTGACTCCAAAATCCACACTGTTGTGCCAGCTCAGACTAATAGTCTTAAGACTGTCAGTCTTAAGTCTTTAAGGTGACACAGACTTAAATTAAGACATTTGTTGTGTTGCTGGAGAAGAGGGATTAAATTTGAGATCATTTAGGGAGACAGATTGTTCTTTCAAATGCTTATAAATTCATTATAGCATCAAATTCATGGTTCTGGTAGAACCATGTTCTAAACTTTTGGCAATGTCTACATCTGATAGAAATTAGAAAAAAAAGCAGCTGAAACCATTAATTGAAAGTTTATTTGAAAATACTAGTAAGAAATTGGATATTTCTTGTGTGATTTAATTCAGTGTATGTGTGTGTGTGTGCAGACAGTATTTTAGTGTGCCCAGCCACCAGTATTGTTTCTGTGTATGCCCAACAGTGTGAGGCATAAGTTATTTTATAACTCCGTTGTTTAAATTACTAATTAATTAGATTTACCACCCCATCCTTATTTCTCTTAGTCTGTAAGTTTGTGGTCCTCTTTTTCCTTACCAAACCTCACATTTTTTCTAGATGTTAGACTTTTCAGAATTCTTTTGAACACATTTTCTTATTTGAATTGTACATAGTCATGTAAATTTGAGCTCAGAAAACATTTAATGTCTTACCTAAGGCAATACAGATAATTAGTAGGTGAGCCAGACTAGAAGTCATAGTTCTTGACTTATAATTCAGTTTTCTCTCTAGTTAACCATCGGAACCACATTATCCCCAGAGTCTAGAACAGTGCACGGACATAGTAGGTGCTCACTCAATGTACAGTGGATGAATGAGTAAATAGCAGCTAGTGTTAGCATGAATTATGACAAAATTGATAATAAATTGCTGGTAACTAATGATTCCCAATGTCTTCTATAAATCAATCCTTTATTTTAATGATGCATTAAGGATAATTCAAATGAACCATTGTAGTTAAGTTCATTGAGGATAGTCTAGAGCTCTATTGATTTTGCAGTACTTTCCAGGACTCATTATGGTGGTTAAAAGTCATTCTTTTGATAAAAAGCAAGTAATTACATTTTATTATATAATGATGATTTGTGGCAGAGAAAGAAAAATAGTAGATCAGAGAACTTGGGTTCAAATCCCTGCTCTGTAATTTATTAAACATTGTGATCTTAGGAAAATTAAGAAAACTATTGGAGCCTCAATTTACATCAATAGAGTTGCTGTGGCCCTGGCTGGTATAACTCAGTGGATTCAGCATGGGATGCCAACCAAAGTGTCACCAGTTTGATTCCTAGTCAGGGCACATGCCTGGATTGCAGGCCAGGTCCCCAGTGGGGGCCGCATGAGAGGCAACCACACACTGATGTCTCTCACCCTTTCTTTCTCCTTTTCTTCCCCTCTCTCTAAAAATAAAATATTAAAAATAGAATTGATATAAAATCACATGAGATAATATATATGTGGATACTCTTTATGAACTATAATGTACTATACAAATGCTATTCAGGAGTTTGTTGTTATTGATGTTCTAGATAAGATTAAAGATTGCTTAATAACAGCCACAATGCCATATTCAATGAGAAAGATACTACTTCAAGGATGACCAGCCAACATTACATTGTGTCCAAAGAAAGAAAAATTTGGAAATAAGTAATAACTCATTGTTCCCAGGTTTATAAAAGAATATGTTCCCATCAAGCAGGCATCCCTTTTTAAATTCTCTGTTCAGAGCATTGTTTGAAATGACTATGCAAGGAACTGATTGAATGTGGACTTGTGGGAAGATGACCCATTTTGCACTTTCTGAAATATGAGTACTTTGTTCACAAAGCTCTGAAAGAGATTGGCTGTGTCATGTAATTTACATGTGTGAAAATCTACAACAGTCAGGTCCAAAGGCCAGTAGAATTGTATTTCCTCTTTTGTATTTATTAACTATGCCAGATAACTCAAATCCAACAAACTCATTCTCTTTTCCCCAAAAACAGTTTTTCTTTTTTATTTTCTTATTACTGTATCCAACAGGTTTTCAGGTGCATTTTGATTCTTTCTCTTCCTCTCTAGTCACCAAGTTTGTTGACTGTTATTTGACTGTCTTGTAAGTGTATTTCCTCATTTCCTCCTGTCAATAGTCACCACTTCATACCCTCATTATCTGTTTATATACTTTAAAGTCTACTAACTTATCTGCCTGACTCTAGCCTCTGTCACCTCAAACGTATCACGTCACCTCTCCAGATTAATCTGCCTAAACCAATGCTGTTGACCACTTCATCACCCTGCTCATAAGCTTCAGTGGATCCCAGTTGCCAATTGAACATACATTCTCATTCAAGGTTTGCCAAAATCTGCCCCAGACCGTATTTGTCCCATTGATTCTCTATGGACTTTGGTCAAAATCTTTTTTACACTTTTTAGAACATATCTTGCTTTATCCACTTGCTGTGCCTTTATCCATAATTCCCCTTGCCTATGAAAGCATCTTTCTTATCCCCACCCAACAATAGCTTTCCCATTCTTTAGGATGCAGCTCAAATGACATTTCCTTATATATGAACTTTGGAGTTGCAGATGCCAGGCAAAATCATGACTCTACTACTCCAAGATGAGTTATATCTTTTGTAACCTTGGACAAGTTACATAACCTCTTGGAGCCTCAATTTTCTAACCTGAAAAATGACAACAGCCATGTGAAGTAGGTACAATGATTTCTGTGAGGAGAAAATATACTGTAATATATGAGAGATTTATTACATGTTGAATATATAGTAACACACACACACAAAAAGTCGTTGTTTTCTGTGACTACCTACAACAGAGAAGATGTAACTGCCCTCTGAATTTGAAACTACTTTGTACTAACCTCAAGCGATTTATTTCATACTGGTTTGTAATGATTTGTTATGCTTTCTCTCCTTAGAGATTACAAGTACCTTGAGGATGTGGTATTTCTATATGAGGTGCCTGCATATTAGGCAGTCAGTAAATGTTTCCTGAATAAATAAAAGATACTTCAAAGAAGGAGACTATCACCCTTTCTTTTCCTTTTGTTTTTTGAAGTTCAATATTTGTAATAATGACAATATATGTAATGAATATACATATATACATATAACATATATGTACGCATATATTTTCAGCAGTCTTGTAAAAATGGGAAAACATTATCTCCTTTTGTATATGAGGAAATAAAATCATAAAGGCATTTAAACAATACTGTAATACTTCTCACTGAGTTACTAGTGGTTGATACCTAGTCCCCAAGTTAGTCAATATTACTGTTATACTGTTAACTATGCACTCACTTTCTTGTTAAAATGCTTTAGATTTCATAAAAAACTCTTTATTCATATCATGTTTGTTCACACAAGATAAATAATTAACATTAAATAGAAAATAATTACATATTTAGTTGAATTTTTTAGATAAACTTAGATCCTTATATTTTTTTTCTTCAGGCTGGCCTTACTTAAACAACTCTCCAGAAAACTATGCAAATCATGTTCTGTTACCCAAACATTTTATGAAATGGAGAGAAAGGATGCTAAAAATAGGTGCTCCCCTTCTTGTCCTGGCTTAAGCTATGTATAATGGAGATGGGGTGGAGATCACCCCATTAGAAGGCATTCTGACTCTCCAAGCTCAGGGGCAGCATTGATGATGGTGATTCTTGGAAAACAGGAGGGTGGAATTACATGAGAAGGGAGTAGAAAATCTCAATAAGCTTTACCCCAATGCTTTGCACAAATAGTTGGGCTGTTTTTCCAATCCCTTTCTATTTCTTGGGACCTACAGTCTATTCAGAGCTGGATGGCAGGCACTCAATTTATCTGTCTGATGTGAGAAAATCACACCCATTTTATTACAGTTGTTATTTCTAATGTGGACGAAGTAGTGATGTTCAAATAGGTAGGCTTAGGAAACTCAGGAGAAGGAGAGGGATTGAGTTAAAGGAATACCATAATAGGCCCTACTCTTAGATTAGAAGAGAGAGATTAGATTACATCATATGGGCTGCTTTCCACCCATGTAGAGTTTAAGTCAATTGTCAGTGTGAATGACAATACCCTCACATGTGGGCCTATCTGTATTATTCCTTGGGCCTTATGCTCTGCACACAGTGGGCACTCGATATTTGTTGCTGACTGGATAGTCAATTTCACTAGAAGGCAATTCTATGATCTGAGCTTCTATTATAACAGGTACAATGGGTTTGATTCTCTCCCTGGAATAATGGCTGCAATCAATGTGTAAACTGATGATATGCCCTCCTCTTGAGATAAAATTGATTACAACCATGCTGTGTTCTAGGGAAAACTGAATGCTGTCCTCCCGTAGTTCACTAAGCTATAGTATATTTGCCTTCAGTGCTTCTTTACACATGAATAAACCAGGAAATATTGCACTTGAAAAGAAAGTCAACTGTTGATGTATAGTTATAAGCATTATGTCATGTACCTGTTTCAATTCCTTTTTTGTTGTTGTTAAGAAGAATGAAGTCCTGACAAATGAGAGGGAATGCAATTGACTTTGTCCCAATTTTATGTAGAGTATCAAATTAGGTTTTGAGTATTTGTAAAGCAATAGCTCAAGATTGATGGATGAAAATCTGATAATCCACAAACGTGATTCAGCACAATGTTGTCTTAATTTGCTCTGTGAGGATTAATTCAACTATTTTCTGCTTTCATGGCATTGAATATATAGTGTGTTACAAATAATGCCCTGTAAACAAATTCTGAGTTTTCTTAATCTTTACAAATATCTTGAGTTGACCTTTTCTCTGACTGTCCTTTAGTGGGCTTTAGGATTGAGCCCCAAAACATGCATGAAAAACCAGGCCAAGAAAGAAGACTCCAGTCAAAGAGAACAATGGTCCATTGGTCCCTGTTGATCCCAGTTCAATTTTTCCATGATATTTTAAGTACAATTTTGATGGCTTGTTGACAGTTTTTTTTTTCAGTTGGCCACAATGATAAATACCAGAAGTAAAATTCCACTGTAATAAAACATATTATACTGAGACTTCCCATGTTTAATTGTGACTCTGAAATTTCATTCCAGCAAATGTAAGCAGTAATGATGTGAACAGAAAAAAATTGAATTGCTAGTTTGGCTGTGATCTCAAATATCATCTAGGAAATGTTCTCTCACTAAGCTTTATAACCTCTCTCAGAGCAATGTTTGGGGCAGAACCACAGTGAAAAGCTAATAAAAGCCAGCCCTTAATGTTCTCCCCACACATAGACAAAGAATTTTGCTCACATCTTCTGGGGTTTAAAGTTCTTTTGAAGGTTAGCCACCGCAAGTCTACGTTAAAAAATTTCTGTCATAGAAGAAAGCCATAGGAGAGTAGTGGAAATTATATGATAGCCAAAGAAATTTTAAAACATTAAAAAATTCAAAATACAACTGATAAAATCTGAGATAATGCAGTGAGAGAAGCAGGCATCATATGCAAATCTCCTCCTTCCCCCTACCCCGCCCCATGTTTCTTAGTTTAGCAGCAAATGCTCTATTTCAATATTTTAAGGCTTTCCTGTTTTATGACCATCCTGTTAATTATCCATGTGGTTTCTATAAAATTGTTCCCATAGCATTGGTGGTAGCTATTTGTGGCTTCCAGAAAAAAACACCAACTTTTATGAAATATCCTTACATAAAAAAGGGCAATATGCTAAGTACTGGATAATGTGTGGATAGGGGAAAACTGAGATTACCAATAGGCATTAATAGAAAGGGGTTTGAGATTCCAATTCTGACTGAGCACAATTCTGAATAATTGTAACATGCCTTGTGAAACAACATGTTGTAAAGTGATATCATAATTTAAAGCTTTGTCTTGATAGACCAGGGATTGAGTTCCTATGAGAATTCTGAAATAACTTTAGGTATAATTTTATGAAGACCTGGGTCTGTTTTTTCTTTGTCTTTGATGAAACCCTTTCAACCATATTGCTAATTGTGAAGGGTGATTTGTGGATTCCACTGTAAAAGAGAAGTAAAATGTTCAGAAATAAAAGAAGGAGGGTTACTTTAGAATCTGGTCTAAGAGAATGCTAAAAGGTGGGAAATGAAACGCCATGCCCAACATGGATCAAAAGAAAGGTTTGAGATAAAGGCTGAGCTGGGACATAAAGCAATAGGTTTTGGGTACCGTGAGAGTCCTCTGACCATGAATGCTGCTCTGAATGCTACTCAGTAGCTTTTCACATGTCCCTAGATAACCTTCCCTGAACTTATAGACCAAAATGGTTTCCTACCTGCTCTGAATTAAAGCAGATTCTCCTGCTTTGAGGCAATAGAGTATAAATTTTAAAGTTTATATGACTCTGGGCCATGGCTGGTGTAGCTCAGTGTATTGAGCTTGTGAACCCAAGGTCTCCCCTTCAATTCCCAGTCTGGACTGTGGGCCAGATCCCCAGTAGGGAGCATGCGAGAGTCAACCACACTTTGATGTTTCTCTCCCTTTCCCCTTCCCATCTCTCTAAAAATAAATAAATAAAATCTTTTAAAAACATGTATGAGACTTTGAGATCAGGCTGTATTCAATTCTCAGTTCCACCACTAACTGGATGAAGTAGCTCTTTATTCAACTACTCTGTGTATCAGTTTGTTTTCCTGTAAAATGGGGATACTAGTTATATTGATATGCTAGAGCTACTGAAAATAGTAGATGAGTTAATAACCATGAATCAACTAAAATCAACATACATTAAGTACCCTATAAATGTTAGTGACAGTTTGCTATAACTCCAGTGGCCCTTTGTTTTTAGCCACTATGGTGGGTTCTATTGACTCACCTAAGAGATCATTTTTTTCACCGAAGACAGAGGGAGTGGGGCAGTAACTTATTAATGTTTATAGTGATTGTGATACTTAGAAGTGTCTAGAAAGGAGTAGCTACAAACATACAGAAATCCAATAAGTGAATTATTTTCTTTTATTGCATTTCAAAAAATATTTTATTTTTTTCATTTTTAGAGTGAGGGGAAGGGAAGGAGAGAGGGAGAGAAACATCAATGTGTGGTTGTCTCTCACGCACCCGCTACTGAGGACTTGGCCTGCAACCTAGGCAAGTGCCCCAACTGGGTATTGAACTGGCCAACTTTTGGTTTGGAGGCCTGTACTCAATCCACAGAGCTATACCAGCTAGGGCATTTTTTGTATTTTTTATTGTTGTTCAAGTACGGTTGTCTCCATTTTCCCGCCACCACTTTCCCTTGCCTCATGAATTTTTGAAAAATTTTTCAGCATCTCTGGTTTTGAGTTTAAATACCATTTGTCCAGCACATTTAATTAAACTCAACTGCTGGGAGGGGATAATGGAGGGAAAAGCAGGAAGTGTTGTCAAGAAACACATGAAGGACACATGGACAAAGACAAAGAGAGGTAGGATCAAGAGTGGGAGTTGGGGATGGCCGGGCTGGGGGGATTGGTGGGGGGAAAATGGAGACAATTGTACTCCAGCAACAATAAAAAAAGAAAAAACCTCAACTGCTATCCCTTATGTATTAAACTTTTTATGATAATTAAACAACTCATGTTAAATAGCAGTTCCATGTATATCAAACATGTCTTGTGTGCAGGAGCTCTAAATTTTCAATTGGCTATGCTCAGACTGGGAAGCTAAGAGTGATATATTCTGCTCCCTACCAGTTCTTTTTTTTATTTCATGGTTCAGGTTTAGAAGCAGAGGGCACATTTTTTTCTGGCCACTTCAAATTCCATCAGTACCTTTTCATTTGGCAGAGGTCTGTGGTGGTGTGGGCCAGGAAAAATAATTCTATTCATCTTCTTTTCTTGTCCAGGAAATTATCGAACTTCTTTTAGTTCTTTTCTTTGATGCTATTTAACCTTGTCCTCCACATGGTTCACTTTCTGATTTCTAATTTTTTAACAGGTACATAGTAATGTTGCTTCTCAACAACAATTTTGGCACTTCAGAGATTGCCAATTTAGTTCAGGTTTTTCTTATTTAGGTTTTAAAAGCTTTCCTTTTAGACTCTGCATACAATTTTAGTAAACTAATTTAACAAATTAACACTAAATGCTTGAATTTGTTCAAGTAAGCATAGTGTTTTTCTTTCTTCTTTTATAAGTCCATGTTCTGATTCCAACTACTCAAATAGACTAAATTTTGAGCCAGATGTTTTTGGGATACTGGGATGGTTCCAATGGTATGTTATGCTCAATAATGGAGAGAGCCCTGTGAATGCTAACACACATGAAGTAAATATTTTCTGATAACTCTAGGGTCTTATCCAAACTTATATTACTATGTCTATTTTAATAGTTTCTCTCCCTTTCATAATTCCATAATTTTTCATGAGTAAATAAAATTACTTGACTCCTCAAAGATACATATTCTTTTCACATATAGAATTAATAGTGTTCTAGGCTGAGCAAATTATTTTTGTACTGAGGCTTGTAATCAGAATTCACCAACATATTTAAATTTGGTATTTACAAATATAGTAATAATAGCCATACATATATATATTGAGTATCTATGATGTACTAGACATTACACTAGATGCTTTATGTATTGTATATTGTCTTATGGAATCCTTACAACCATTCTATAAACTAAACATAGTTATTATCCCCATTTTACAGATAAAGAAGCTGAGCAGTTAAATAACTTTCTCAAGACTACAGAGTTATAAGTTGTCATACTTAGGATAAAATATAGATATGAAAATTTCCATTCATTTAATTGGTTTTACACATTGTGAACATTAGCAAATACATGTGCTTGGAAAATAGAAATTTCCCTCCAATTCTATTGTTTTGTTCTTTATAAAATGAACACACACACACATACACAAGTGAATAGGCAACTCTGCCTCATGGACACTTTCATCATTGCTTCCCTCATTTTACCTCTTAGGCTTTGTTCTTTTTATTCCCACTGGATTTGATACTGGGATTACCCACAGAGTTTGACTCTAGGCCTTATGCAGCATAGACTTGGGGGTTTAATATATATTTTAAAGTTATCTCTCTGACTCTAGCTATAACCTGCTTCCACTCTACAAAATATGACCTGTTAGCCTATATATCTTCTTTTTGCTTTTCACCCATTGGTCAGGACCTACTTTGGCTTTTGTCCTTTTGTCCCCTCAAATGACTTGATCCAGTACTAAGTCATTATGTATTAGAGAAAGGATGTGCAGAAGCTCAGCCTCTCTTCTTTTGCTCATGAAGAGGTAAGAAAGGATTTCTTAACTGGAGCTCAAGAAGAATGAGGAAGGGATACTGTCCTCTGAGAATCTTTCTCTTCTGGGCAGTTGTCATTATTACTCTAGGGAATGCCCCCCCCCACTTTATAAGACTGCTTGAAACCATCCTGTGAACTGAAACTAACCATATATACACAGGCAGAATGTGCAGAAAGTGCTATAATCGTATGATTACTTACATATATTTTTCATGAAATCTAACATTTGGGTTTAATGCATCAACATTCCATAGTGTTTCAAAAAGAGCTGTGACTTTCAGGTACTTTGGCATTTCAACAAATTCGATTATACCAGTCTTGTGAGTAGAACCCTAGCAGAAAGCTGAACCAGAGATAATCTGACACAAGACAGAAATTTTTTGATACATCTAAAAGAAAGTCTAGACTCTAGATATTAGGGTAGTAAACTAATCTAAGTGGGGCACACCATAGTGTGGGGCTTTAAATACCTGAAACATGAAGCCACTGAGTATCTGGAGTTAGAATGTGACAACAACAAGGCCTAAATCTTTATCAGTCTCTAATTTAGTATTGGTATATCAGCCGCAATGCAATGTTTTGTGGGTGAGGTAACCAAGCAAAAAACACCTCCAGACACAGAATAAACAGAACTGAACATAAACTATGGGGCACTGGTCTAATGGCTGCCTACTTGATCTCTGTGCTTTTTTCAAAACAAGTCACCTACCTCAGCATTCTTCTTCTTTTTTTTTAAAGTGGAACTTAAACAGACAAAATAAAAAAACAACAACAACGAACTAATAGATACAAAGAACAGATCAGTGGTTACCAGAGGAGAAGGGGTTTGGGAGTAGGAAATTGTATGATGATATATAATAACTAGACATTTTGGGGTGATCACATTGTAGTTTATACAGATGTCAAATTATAATGTTGTATACCTAGAATTTATACAATTAAAAAAGGGACTTAGCACTGTAGTTTTCATTAAGTGGGCACATTATCCCAGCCTGTGCCACTGCGACCAACATTTCCCCTTCAGAGAAGGTAGTGATTTTATTAATGCAGATCCTTTATGAAAACTTAATGAGGCTATCTATCATAAATGATGTAATAAATTTGGTTACTCGATGAATTAGTGTGGGCCCTCTGTGTATTACTTATTAATATGCTTTTGTTATGGACCTTGCTTCTTCTGAAAGCATATATGCTAGAAAGTAGACATAAAGGCCCCAAGAATGGAATGGCCACTCCACAGAGTAAATGCCTTCAGGATTTTTAAAGGCATCATCTTAAACCTCATAATTGTTGGTGTTAGAGGAGAGCTGAAGGGAAACAGAAAAAAAATATGGTGGAGAAAAGGGAAAGAAAGGCACACAGACTGGACACAGAAACAGACCTCCAAATACAACCACAGGAAAATCCTACCTCAGAATCATCCTTTATAACCTGATCATGACAGAGTGACAACTTCTCCATTCCTAGGGATAGGAATTAACTTCCTTTAAAATTATGAGGAGACAAAATTTGTGTCCCTAAACCACCCACATTATTTTATTTCCTTGGGACCCTAACTCAGGGAATGTTCTCTCTCTCTCTCTCTCTCTCTCTCTCTCTCTCTCTCTCTCTCTCTCTCTCTCTCCCTCTCTCTCCTTTTTTGCTGAAAACAAGAGAAATTTATTCTTTGAGTCTGGAAACTGGAAGTCTCACATCAAAGTGTCAGCAAAGTTGGTTCTTCCTGAGGGCTGTGAGGAAGAATTTGTCTCATGCCTCTTCTCTAGTTTCTGGTGACAGCTGGCAATCCTTGGTGGCCCTTGACCTGGAGATGCATCACTCCATCTCTGCCTCTGTCTTCACATGGCCTTCTCCCTGTGTGTGGCTCTTTCCTCTTCCATTTCTTTATATTTTTATTATTGTTTGGGTACAGTTGTCTCCATTCCCCCTCCCCCACTACTCTTCCCCACCTTATCCATACCTACTATACACCCTTGATCCTACCCCTCTTCGGTTTTGTCCATGTGTCCTTTATATATGTTTTAGAAAACCCTTCCCCCAATTTCCCCCCATTATCCCATCCCACTTCCCCTCTGATTACTGGCAACTTGTTCTTAATTTATATGTCTCTGGTTCTATTTTGCTTGCTGGTTTGTTTTGTTGATTAGGTTCCACTTAAGGAGGAGATCATATGGTATTTGTCTTTCACCTCCTGGCTTACTTCACTTAGAATAATGCTCTCCAGTTCCATCCATGCAGTTGCAAAGGGTAGGAGCTCCTTGTTTCTTTCTACTGCATAGTATTCCATCATGTAAATGTACCATAGGTTTTTGATTTACTCATTTACTGATGGGCATTTAAGTTGCTTCCAGCACTTGGCTATTGTAAATTGTGCTGCTATGAACATTGGGGTGCATAGGTTCTTTTGAATTGGAATTTCAGGGTCCATAGTGTATAATCACAACAGTTGAATTGCTGGGTCAAAAGGCAGTTCCATTTTCAGTTTTCTGAGGAAATTCCATACTGTTTTCCATAGTGGCTGCACCAGTCTGCATTCCCACCAACAGTGCACTAGGGTTGCCTTTTCTCCACATCCTCTCCAACACTTGTTGATTGTTGATTTGTTTATGATGGCCATTCTGACTGGTGTGAAGTAGCATCTTATGGTAGATTTAATTTGCATCTCTCTGATGGTTAGTGATGCTGAGCATATTTTCCTATGTCTCTGGACCCTTTGTATGTCCTCTTTGGAGAAGTGTCTGTTCAAGTCCTTTGCCCATTTTTTAATTGGGTTGCTTGTCTTCTTAGAGTGGAGTCATGTGAGTTCTTTAAATATTTTGGAGATCAAACCCTTGACTGAGGTATCATTGGCAAACAAGTTTTCCCAAACAGTTGTTTCCCTTTTCATTTTAATGCTGTTTCTTTGGCTGTGGAGAAGCTTTTTATTTTGATGGGATCCCATTTGTTTATTCTTCCTTCATGTTGCTTGCTCTAGGGGACTTATCAGTGAAAATACTGCTGTGTGGAATAGCTGAGACTCTCCTGCCCATGTTCTCCTCTAGGACTTTTATTGTGTCAGGACTTATATTTAAGTCTTTTATCCATCTTGAATTTATTTTTGTGTATGCTGTAAGTTGGTGGTTGAGTTTCATTATTTTTCATATACCTGTCCAGATCTCCCAATACTATTTGTTGAAGAGGCTATATTTACTCATTTTATGCTCCTTCCCCCTTTGTCAAATATTGATTGACCAGAGAGACTTGGGTTTATTTTTAACCTCTCTATTCTGTTCCAATTGGTCTATGTGTCTGTTTTGACAGTGTCAGGCTACTTTGATTACAGTAGCATTTTAATACAGTTTAATATCAGGTATTGTGACACCTCCTACTTTGTTCTTCTTTATCAAATTTGGTGCAGCTATTCAGGGTCATTTATGGTTCCATAAAATTTTTGAAATGTTTGTTCTGTATCTGTGAAAAATGCCATTGGTATTTTAATAGGGATTGTATTAAATTTATAAATTCTTTTGGGTAGTATGGGCATTTTAATGATGTTAATTTTTCCAATCCATGAACATGGTACATGCTTCTATCTGTTTGTGTCTTCCTTAATTTCTTTCTTCAGTGTTATGTAGTTTTCTGAATACAGGTCTTTTACCTCCTTGGTTAGGTTTATTGCTAGGCATTTTATTTTTCTTGTTGCTATATCAAATGAGAGGTTTTTTTCCCCCCTAATTTCTGTTCCTCATGTTGCACTATTGGTGTACAAAAATGTTTTTGGTTTCTGAATATTGACTTTGTGTCCTGCTGTTTTTTTCAAATTCATTTATTACATCTAGTAGTTTTCTGGTAGAGTTTATAGGACTTTCTATGTATATTATCATGATATCTGCAAACAATAACAGTTTTGCTTCCTCCTTTCCTATTTACATGCCTTTTATTGCTTTATCTTGTCTGATCTCTGTGGCTAGGACTTCCAATACTATGTTGAGTAGAAGTGGTGAAAGTGGACATCCTTGTCTTGTTCCTGAACTTAGTGAGAAAGCTTTTAGTTTTTGCCCATTGAGTATGATGTTGGCTGTAGGTCTCTTGAATATGGCCTTCATTATGTTGAGGACTGCTCCCTATTTTCCCACTTTGCTGAGTGTCTATATCATAAATGGGTGCTGTACCTTATTAAATGTTTTTTCCGCATCTATTGATATGATCATGTAATTTTTCCTTCACTGTTGTTTATGTGATGTATTACATTTATTAATTTGTGAATATTTTACCATCTTTGCATGCCTGGGATGAATCCCACTTGACCATGGTGTATGATCTTTTTAATGTATTTCTGGATGTTGTTTGCCAATATTTTATTGAGAATTTTAACATCTATGTTCATCAGTGATATTGGCCTATAGTTTTCTTTCTTTGTTGTATCTTTATCTGGTTTTGGGATTAGGATGCTGCTGTCTTCATAAAAAGAGTTTGGGAGTCTTCCATCTTCTTGAATTTTTTGGAATAGTCTGTGAAGGATAGGGGTTAGCTCTTCCTTAAGTGTTTTGTAAAATTCTCCTGTGAAACTGTCTGGTCCAGAGCTTTTGTGTGCCATGAGTTTTTTGAGTACTGTTTCAATTTCATCGACTGTTATTGGTCTGTTCAGGTCTGTACTACTTTGTTGAACTTTGGAAGATTATATTTTTCTAGAAATTTGTCCATTTCACCTAGGTTTTCAAATTTCGTAGCATATAGTTCTTCATAGTAATTTCTTATAGTCCTTTGTATTTATATGGTATCAGTTGTAATCTCTCCTCTTTCATTTCTGAGAGTGTTTATTTGGGTCCTCTCTCTTTTTTTCTTGATGAGGCTGCTTAAAGGCTTGTCGATTTTGTTTATCTTTTCAAAGAACCGGCTCCTGGATTCATTGATCCTTGGAATTGTGCTTTTAGTCTCCATGTCGTTTAATTCTGTGCTGATCTTTGTTATTTCCTTCTTTCTACTTACTTTGGGCTTTTTAAGGTAGGCCTGTATCACTATGTGCTTCCCTTTTAAGACTGCCTTCGCTCTGTCTCATAAGTTTTGGACTGTTCTGAGTTCATTTTCATTTATTTCCATAACCTTTTTGATTTCTTCCTTGATCCCACAGTTAACCCATTCATTGTTTAATCGCATGCTATTCATCTCCATGAATATGAGTGTTTTCGAGTTTTTTCCTTGATTTTCATTTCTAGTTTCAGGCTGTTGTGGTCTGAGAAAATGCTTCATATAATTTAAATTTTCTTGTATTTGTTGAAGTTTGTTTTGTGTCCTATCATGTGGTCTATTTTTGAAACTGTTCTATGTGCATTTGAAAAGAATGTGTATTTTGCTTCTATGGGATTAAAGGTTCTATGTGTATCAGTTAAGTCCATTTCATCTAGGTCATTGTTCAATGCCACAATATCTTTGTTGATATTTGTTTGGAAGATCTATCCATTTTTGAAAGTGGGGTGTTAAAATCCCCTACTATTACTGTGTTTCTGTCAATATCTTTCTTGAAGTCTTCCAACATTTTCCTTATGTATTTGGTTTCTCCTCTGTTGGGTGCATATATGTTTATATTGTTTATGTTTTCTTGAGGTATTCTTCCCTTGAGTATTATGAAGTGTCCTTCTGTGTCTCTTTTTATGGCCCTTGTTTTGAAGTCCATTTTGTCTGATATGGGTGTTGCTACCCCAGCTTGTTTTTCCTGTCCATTTGCTTGGAATATCGTTTTCTAACCATTCACTTTCAGTCTGTGTAGGTCGTTTGTTCTGAGGTAGATCTCCTGTAGGCAGCGTATGTGTGGGTCATGCTTTCTTATCGGTTCAGCTACCCTGTGTCTTTTGTTGTAGCATTTAATTCATTAACATTTTAGGTTATTATTGATAGGCATTTATTTTTCTCCCTTTGTACTTGTGTTCTTCTCTCTCTTAGTCTTTTCCTTCCTCTTCTTATAGTTGTCCCTTTAGCTTATCTTGAGCTGTTCATTTGGTGGAGATGTAGTCTTTTGGACTTCTTTTGTCTGGTAAACTCCTTATTTCACCTTCCATTTTGAAAAGGCAAAATATTTATATGATCTAAAGAGAAACTAGACTATGTCTTCCATTTTAATTGAGAGCCTCACTGGCTAAAGTAGTCTTGGTTGCAGGCCTTTGGTTTTCATTACTTGGAATATTTCTTGCCATTCTCTCCTTGTTTGGAGTGTTTCTGTTGAGAAATCAGTTGCTTGCCTTATCAGAGCCCCTTTGTATGTTACTTCCTGTTTCTGCCTTGCCGTTTTTAAGATTCTCTCTTTGTCTTTGAAACTTGGCATTTTAACTATGATATGTCTTGAAGTAGGCCTCTTTGTGTTCATCTTGATTGGGACTCTCTTTGGTTCCTGAACTTGTATGTTTTTTTTCCTTCCCCAGATTTGGAAAGTTTTCTGTTATTATTTTTTCAAGCATGGTTTCTATCCCTTGTTCCTTTTTTTCCCCCATATGGTATTCCTATGACTCAAATGTTGTTGTGTTTCATGTTGTCTTGGAGTTCCCTTAAGCTATCTTAATATTTTTTGAGTTTTTTTTTATACAGTTGCTGTATGTGGGTTTTTCTTTCCATCTTGTCTTCTGGCTCACTAATTTGGTCCTCTGCTTCATCTAGCCTGATTATAATTCCTTCTAGTGTGTTTTTGATTTCCAAAATTGTATTTTTACTTCTTTCTGGTTTTTGTTTATAGTTTCTATTTCCTTTTTCATAGTGTTGTAGTTCTCATTCAGTTCCTTATAGTTGTCTGTGAGTTTCTAGCATCCTTATAACCATTATTTTGAATTATATATCTAATACTTTGTTACCTCCATTTCATGTAGGACTTTTAGTGGAGAGTTTCCCATTCCTTTTGATTGCAGGTTCATTTTTTGTCTCCCCATTTTAGGTGACTCTTTTTTATTGTTTCTGTGCTTCCTGATGTTCTGCTTTGCCAGCTGTCTTTGTAGAGTGAACTCTGTGGTAGGAATTCTGTGGAATTCTGTGGTGTGGTCTCTTTGATCTACTTGTTTGGATGTTCTCGGTTTTCCCTTTCTTTTGTTTGTGTGGGCTCTCTTGTTCTACTTGGATTTTTACGTATTGGTGGGTTCTCTCCTCCAACAGATACATTGGTGTTCACAGTTCCCACCTAATCTTGTATGTGATCAGTGGCAGGGGAAAAGCAAAATGGATTAAGACAGCAGTAGAGTATTCTATGGGATTTAAAGTATCAACAAATAGAGAAGCGATAAGAGATCCTTTGGATAAATATAGTATTAACTGTGATATTTCACCCAACTAGCCACTTTTATAAAAAGTGAAAGAGAGATAAGACTCTTGTTAGAAGGAAAAAGATTGGGGGTTGGATCCAGAAAATAGAGTGCTTGTGTGAGGTTAGATGATGAGATATAGTGAGAGTAAAGTACAGAAAGTAGTCATAGTCTGGGAGAGAATAGAGTTAACCACAACAGTAATAAAGCTCAAGAAGATTGTAAAAGGGGCTAAGGTCAGGAAGGAGTGTTATGTAGTATTTACAACTATATGGAACAACAATTATTTTCAATAGTACTGGAACAACAATAATATGACAAGAAATACATGATTTGAATATCAAGAATAGAAAGTACACGACTAAGAGTAGTGTGTTATTGGAACATGAATGAAGTGAAAGAAGGAAAATTAAAATAAAATATAAAAGAATGAATAAAAAAAAGCAGTCAAACAATCCAATTAAACAAAGAAATAAAACAGTGAAAACTAAACAGAAAGAAGAGAAATTTAAAAATACAAATAAAATAAAAGAAGTAAAAATAATGAAAAAATAATTATAATAATCATACAAATAAACAATAAAATGCAAGTTCTATAGGATAGCAAAGTGAAATTTCTATCAGTTTCTCAGTTGTTGGGGTTAGCCTTATGCTCCCTCTTTGGATCTGTCTCTGGACCTTTCACAACTCCAGGTCTTATTGTCTCACTTAGGAAAAAGAAAATTTTAAAAAAGTAGGGGTCAGAAAAAAAACCTCCTGCTGACTTTAAACCCACTAAGTAGTTCTGTTGTTTTTCCTGGATGCTGCAGGCAGAGGAGTGCTGGGCTTCCCTTTTCTCCCTTCCTATGGTTTTGCAAGGATGGGGTCCATGTCTGGGCCACAATATTCACAGTTGCCTAGCCTCCAGCCCAGGTCCTGTGTGAGCTGCTGGGCCCCCACTGTTTATCTATGCCAGAGTGGTGCCTTTAATCCACCAGTTGTGCCACAGTCCATGCAATGTGCTCCCTCCGTCCTCTTTACAAGCCTGCCTCAGCACGAGACAGGCACTGTGCAACAGTTCATTGAGCAGTGACTGAGAGCCTATTTTTTTTAAGTAAAATCCTCTTATTTAAGCCCACTTTTCTTAACAAGCACCTGGCTTTTCACACAGCCAACTTT
Source organism: Tonatia bakeri (assembly GCA_004024845.1). Taxonomy (NCBI): domain Eukaryota; kingdom Metazoa; phylum Chordata; class Mammalia; order Chiroptera; family Phyllostomidae; genus Tonatia; species Tonatia bakeri. Next base: position 13,391 of record PVIA01009380.1, on the reverse strand, counting down.
ATAACCAGACTGGAGACTATCTGGGTCAGGGTTTGACATGGCCCAACTCTTCTTCCTTCTCCAGTGTCACCCAGCTCCCCAATTTCTCTGGTAATGACCTAGGCAGTGTACACAGTCCCAGCAGGTGAATACTGCCTTTGTGCATCTCCCACTTCATCCTTATTCCCCCTGCAACTTCAAGTTTCCAAGTCCCTTCTGGTGCTACACTGCCCTCCCTGCTTTGATAGGGGAGGGAACTGGTGATCTGGCTGTCCTCCAAGGATCCTGTGGCAGGTACTGGGCCAGGGGGAGGTGCAGCAGCCTTGATCCCTGCACAGGCCCCAGGGACCTTACTGTCCCAACACAATCTTCTTACTGTCTGTTTTTCAATGTCCTCTACAAATTTGTACTCCAAACTTCATGTAAGTTGAGATTCCTTTGGCTATTCACTCTATTCCTTAGAAGATCGAGTGTTCCTGCTGGGCATAGGGAGAAGTGGACTCTGCCCCCATTTACCTCACCACCATCTTCTCTCTCCAGAATGTTCTTTTTAATTTTTTTCAGAAGCTGTCTGTAGCTTCCACGATCAATACCTCCCTAACACTGTCCTCCTACACAGCTTCTCTGTTTAGCCTGTCATTTCTTTCCTGCTTTATCATGTACCAGAATTTCCATGTCTCTGGAGGTTCACTGCTTTCAGGGACCAAGCTTTGGGGAAGCTCATATATGTTGTGAGTCTTTGAGAAATATTGACTTAATGTATAGCTCCTTCCCCTCTTAATATCTTTATTTCAAAAGGGGTTTTATGAAAATCCAATAATTTACTCAAATATTTGGATCTTTTTCATACTGGATACAATATTCTAGAGCCATGCAATAGAAACTCAAATGAGCAAAAGCCCATCTGTAAAGCATGTTGAAATTTAACTTGCATGGTAAGGTGGAGAAAAAACAAGAAGCTACCGCTAAGTCAAGACTCATCTAGAGAACAGTATCTAAATGGAGGATGAAGGGAAGCTTGTGGATGAAGAACAGTGGAATTGCAAGGCTGTGGTCATAGTTCAGACATAAATTTGTTATAATACTACCCAGGCCAGTGACTGGAGCCAAGGGAGTTGTAGAGGGGGCTTCTATCTTTCATGGGAAGGGGCTAGCAAGAGATAGAAGTCAATCAGGGCCCTAGTTAAGTGGCCAGAGATTCAGATAGGAGTATAGTCTCAAAGAGAAATGCAAATTAAATGTAAACCAATGCACAAGACTAGTTTTATAAATTGTGCCCAAATTGTACAGATATCACTTCAGCTCACTCCAACCAGCCCATATACTAGGCTTCCGGTTATCAAATTAACTTTAGATTCTACTTCCTTATAAGGTAGATACTCCTAATGTGACACTACATTAGACTGTATTTCTTTCAGGAATTAGGCAGGCTGAGTTACAGGGATGAAGAAAGCAAGGACTACAACATGGAGCTTTAACACAAAGCTCCCAATACCATAAGTACATCTTATCTTGTCAACTATTTATCCCACAAACATTTATCAAGCACATGCCATGTATGAAGGACTGTGCTAGGCATCAAAATCCTGTCTGTTTGGCCTATAACAAGGATCAATCGGATTTCATCAGATATGCCTTACTAGTTTACGGAAGGAGTACCTGTACTCCCTTTTCTATGTATACTATGAGCCTGATTCAGTAGAAAAAGTACAAGAAGACAGGGAGCAAGTGATCTTGGAGCTAGTTCCAGCTCTACCATACACTGGCTATCATCTTGCATAAATCATATCTCTTCTCTGGGTTTTATCTTCCTCCCTGACACATTAGGGGCTTGGGCCAGGTAATCATTAAGGGTTTCCCCCCCTAGCATGATTGATCTTTGGTTACATAACTGTAGCCATCTTTGGTTACACGACTGTAACCATTCATTTATTCACTCACCAAGTATCAGATTTGAAAGAGGAAGGAAATTTAAGATACAGTGAATATCATGAGCAAAAGTGGTTCTTGTTATGGCTTTCCTTTTCTGAGTATCCTTTGAAGGTTTAGGTATCAAGAAAGTGATGTTGAGGAATGAGAGACACAGGAAGCTCTAAATTAAAGCTACAAAATCAGGGGCTTAGTAAAGCAGTGGGAGGAGACCCTTGTGACAATTCACTGCTTTTCCATATGCATAATAGTTGATGCCTCCAACAGGTAATATCTTAATGAATGCAGTGGGTGCTCACCAAACACAATGCTAATCAAATGTCCTATGGAGAACTGAATGCATAGCAGGCAGCTACCTAAACAATAAAGACTAATATTCACAGTCAACACAAAAGTGTCTTTATAGCCAGGGAAGCAGAATGGGGAGTGAGGTGGAAGGCAAACTGTACTGGTCTGTGAGAGTTATGGCTGGCTGTAAGAAGGGAAGAAAGAATGGAAACAAGGATGCCTAGCTCCTGGAAAAATTGCATGATTTCAGGTTCATTTTCTCACCTCCGTCTGTGTTCTCCTTATGTGCTGCTAGAATATAGGAGACTGAAGAGATTTGCTAATTTAAATGTTGAAAATGCCCACCCTCAGAGAAACAGGTAAAGTTTATCTTTGCTGTCTTCTAACAGCTCCCTCACCAGTTTACTGATTCTCAAGCAGAAGCAGTTTTGCTCCCCAGGAGACACTTGGCAATGTCTGGAGACATTTTTGGTTGTAACAACTGGGATGGGGTGGTGTTATTGATATCTAGTGGGTATAGATAAATAATGCTAGTAAACATCCTGCAATGCACAGGACTGATGCCCCATAACAAAGAATTACCAAGCCCCAAATGTCAACATGCTGAGGCTGAGAAACCTTGCTTTAGGTTATTCATGCATTAAGTCATTCAGAGCACCTGCTATGCTCCAGGCACTGAGCTAGGTGCTGGGGATATAGTGATGAATGAGAAAAACATGGTACCTGCTTTCATTGAATGTATAATAAGAAAGAGAGGGAACAAACAAGCAGCAGTTAAGTTCTTTTTTTATTTATTTCCACAATTCCCATGCCTATTCATACAACAGATATTCATTGAGTACCTACTCCAAGCAAGATGACTTGTCCAGGAGGCAGTGATGCTTAAGTCAGATTTGATATCTGTCTTAATAAAGTTAGTCTAGGGAGAAAAGTAGACATGGAAATAAACATTGCAATACTAGATAATAGCTTCAAAGAAGGTGTGGCCAAAGTGCTAAAAGAATGTAGATTCTAAGTGTACAGGCTCTCCTGGAGGTGATAATACCAGAAAACTTTTTGGAGAACATGTTCTTGCACCTGGGTCTTGAAGAAATATTTTGAGTACTGGGTAGAAGCTGAGAAGGGCATTTACGATAATGAGACTGATATTAACAAAGTCATGGATAGTGAATATTCATGCATATTAGCAAAATGGCTATGGCATGGTGTGTCTAGCCTATAAGGTACCTGAGTAAGAGAGGTTGGGATGAGGCTGGAGAGAAAATACCATATGATCTCACCATAAGAAGGACTGTATGGGACATGTTAAGATCCTGGGGTTTTCTCTCAGAGACAAGTGGGAGATATTGAAATGTCTTAAGCAGGATAGTAATATGATCAGGTTACTACTATAGATGGGTAGAAATTAATAAACCTCTCCTGTAGCTGCTACTACTACCATGATTAAATTTCTTTTACTGTGGTCTTTTTTGAATCCCCAAATTGAGGTTGTTCTCTATTGCTGATGTTTCATTGTTCACTGTAACAGCTTCCAAAATACTAAGCAATTAGGTGCCTGATGTGAGCCTGGACTCCCTAGAGTGATCTGCATTTACCATTAATTTTATTTCTCCAGGAGTCATAGACTGTTGAGTTTGGAAAGCACCTTAGAGGATGGAAAGAATGTTTAGTGACTGATTACTATGTGCCAGTAACTGTGCCTACCTTATTTCCCATATTTCTGTAATGCTTAATGCTCAGCAGCAATACAATAAATGTTAACCATAATCATCATCATCATCACCACCACAGCCACAACCACTACCACCACCAATCATTTTGCCTTATATATTTCTCACAGCTCTTTGAGACAGATGCTGCTGTTTTATCTTTTCTAAAAAAATTACATAATTTTAATTAATTTACATTTAAAAATAAGGAGTATCATTGAGGGACAAATACCATATGATCTCACCTTTAACAGGAACATAATGAACAAAAGAAAAAAGCAAACAAAATGTAACCAGAGACACTGAAGTTAAGAACAATCTAACAATAGCCAGAGGGGAAGAGGGAGCGGACAGTGGGGAGTAGGATTTTCAGGAACTACTATAAAGGACACATGGACAAAACCAAGGGGGAGGGTGGAAGCAAGGCTGGAAGGTGGGTTTGGCTAGGGTGGGGGGAGTGGCAGGGAGAAAATGCAGACAACTGTAATCAAACAACAATAAAGTAATTTAAAAAAATTAAACATGTTCTCTAAAGGACCTAAAAAATGAAAATAGTTAGAATATACTGGGTTAAGTAAAATATTATAAATCAATTACATTATTTTTGCCTGTTTATTTATTTATTTATTTATTTATTTATTTATCTTTATTGTTGCTCAAGTACAGTTGTCTCCATTTTCACCCCACCATGCCCCACTACTCCACCTATCCCTGCCTCCCACCCTCAAACCTACCCCCTTTGGTTTTGTCCATGTGTCCTTTATACATGTTCCTGGATGGACCTTCCCTATTTTCCCCTATTATCCTCCCCCCCCTCTGGTTACTGTCGCTTTGTTCTTTTATTTCACTGTCTCTGGTTATATTTTGCTTGCTTGTTTGTTTTGTTGATTAGGTTCCACTCATAGGTGAGATCATGTTTCCATTTTGTGTATGGGAAAACTGAGAGCCAGAGCTCAAAGTACTTCTGAAAGAAGAGATTATTAGGTAGGTAGGCAAACACTAACTATAGCACAAAAACATTTGAGGAATGGGAACATGTCTTTATCAGTGTGTGCCCATTGATGTTTTTGGATTCAAGCACTGTTGTCTTTCTTTTGAGGGGGAACTTTCTAACTTAAGATTTTTATTTTACTTGGTTCAGGAAGGACTTCAAAGAGAAATGGTTTGGTATCAGTTTTGGTGCCAACCTACTTGTTTGTTAAATTATAACCAATGTTTTTCCAATCTTTCAACTCTGAACCACAGTAAGAAATGTATTTTATATTATAATCTAATATATATAGCTTATATAGCTTATATAGCCTATATAGCTTATATTTACCCCATATATACATTCTTAGTTTTTCCATAGGATATACTGTATTCTTTCCCATTCCATTCCATTAAAAATGGTAGTTCTGAAACATAGTTTAAAATACCCTCTGCTTCAGCTACCTTGAACCAGTTCTACATAAGGTTTGGAATCTGAAGGGGCCACATCTGGACAGGCAGTTATCAGTTTTGAGTACAGGGACCATGTTGCCTACAAAATCCAGCTGGAGTTCTGAGCTCCTTTCAAGAGAGTAGTTGGTACACAGAGAATATCTCACCAACTCAGGGAAGAAACTCAAGTGCAGTTGCAATGTCCTGTAGGCACAGGAAACATGCACAAACTCATATTAAAGCAGTGTGAGCAAAAATGCATGTGAATCTTCACGCAAGAAAGAATGTTGCTGAACTCAGGTACCATTTCAAATGTATACCCATGAAATGCAGTTTTGAAGAGAGATCAAACCCAAAAGGTATAACTAAAAGGTAGGCACAATTGTAAATAGGTCACTGCCTATTCTGTCTTTTGGCATAAACTGAGATTAGTACTTACAACCCAGGCAAACTGTTTTGGCCATCTCTTCTTCCAGTCTCTTGGGACTCTTGGCTTCTGTTTCCTTGAACCCTGTCCCATGCTAGAATCTTATGTCCATATTATTATTTCTTTTTAGTATCCTATTACTAGGAGTAGAATGTATACCAGGCACATCACACTTAGTCAAAGGCTTTGCAGATTTCAAGGCCTTGTTGAATGCCATACACTATATTGTAAATGGCACAAATCTTGTATGTGCAGAGGAAAGCTTTATTAGGACTCATGATCTTTGCATCTTAGTAGTACTCTGAATGCTATGGAGAGTGTGATAGTTTCTCTTTGTGTCCCTGGAGTTACTTGTAGCAACAAAACACTTGGTAATGAAGCGCCATTACTTAAAGATTGATGATTAAATGGCTGAGTGACAATGGCTTCATAAGATATGTGAAACAGTTTGCTTTTCAAGACGTTGATGTGTACCTTCTCTTTTTATATCCACACTTCCAAATCTAATTCTCCCCTTTCCCATATAGTCAGTTGGTAATGTGTCCTCTTTCTGAACCTTTTTTTTTAATATTTAGAGGCAGACTTGCCTTCCTATCCACCCTAGTCCCATAGGCTCCCTCTGCCATTTTACTGCATATTCAAACTCCTCACTTATACAATCAAGAAAAGAATTGATGCCATTCTTTAGAATCTGACATTGATTAAGCAATTTATTTATCCCAAAGTGTTTCCTTGCCTGTAGGCATTTACAGTTTAGGCTTTTTTATTGCACAATGAGCTTTGACATTTATAAAAGGATTTCAGGCCTCAGCAAAGACATATGGGGATTTTCAGAGGCATAAAGAAGACCCCTAAAATCTCAATAGGCCTATAGTCCCATGAAACTGAAGGAAAATATTAGACCTTTTGAGCTTATAAGAAAGACAGGAAAAATGACTTAACTTCTTTCCACCCCCTGGCACACTGCTCTTCTTAGAAAGGTGAGACCATGTTGGCTCTGCTAAGGTTGATGGAGGCCTGTTCTTGACAGGGCCATGAGCTGGGGGGAAGAATTCATTCTCCCTGACTTTCTTCAAGTCAGATGCCACTATGTCCAAACAGAGGTTTGCCAGAGCAACTTTCCCCTTTTCCCTGATAGAGCACTTAGCCAACTTCTTCACATTTGTATATATTTTATGGCACAAGGTTTATTTCTCATTTATTGTTTTTTTTTATTTCTGAGACTTAGGGGTACATATTATGCTTATTTTGGTCAGTTATACCATTGTTTGCTACTGTTGACAAGGAAAGACTTTCCTTTTTGGTAACCTCTACTTTATTTTATGCATGGTCCTTGAATGCTTGATGGCAAATTGATTGCTTTAGTAGACTACCTATTAGATGTTAGATGGCTTCATAGCCCAGTCAACTTTCATTAACCCCATTCTCAAAGGGCAGGAGTTTTGTCTAACAGTTTAAGATGTTGTATTATTAATATTATTTTTTTAATAATTTTTGCTGTGCCAGTTACTATTCTAGAACTTTATGTGCATTGTCACTTAATCTTCATAACAACCCTGTGAGATTGGTTCTATTATTAACATCCAATCTTAAATTTGGAGGAACTCAGAGGGGTAAAGGATTGCCCAAAGTCAATAAGCAAATTTGACTCCTGAAAATACTATGACTGGACATGTGTAGGGCAGATATAAGGAATTTTTGGATGTAATTACTGACATAGTGATTTGAAATGGTTGTATCTCTGGCCCAGGTCTTATAATTTTATGTGTAGGCCCTCCAAATGTGTAGATAGTGGTGGGATGAGGGCATAGTGAATAGTTTTGGCTATGGGTTGTATGTGAGGAATATTAAGGGTCTCTGGCCCAGGTCTTATAATTTTATGTGTAGGCCCTCCAAATGTGTAGATAGTGGTGGGATGAGGGCATAGTGAATAGTTTTGGCTATGGGTTGTATGTGAGGAATATTAAGGGTCCTTACCTTCTGACTTACAAAAAGTACACTAGAAAACTTAATTAATGGTAACAGAATGTGTTGCCCTTCACAGTGAGGCTAGGACTTGGATCAGTGTTTTGTGCAATAGCTAGAGACAGGCTGCACTGAACTATCTGCATACACTCTACTGCTCCCTTTGGTGGCAATTTTCCAAGCTTCTCTCAGCTGTTGTCTTCAACCTAATGACTCTCTGATTTAGTTTCTGATCCAATCTGGAGCAATACTGCAAAAAATTTGCTGTGTAGGTAGTATGACTTATGCACGTATCTACTGACAGCTGCCTCTTCCCCACACCAGGTGTGCTCACTACAGACCTCCTGATTCTTGATTAGTTCTAGCTTCCCTGCTAGGATTCTCATTCCCTACATTCCATCTCACTTTGTGACCCTTACCGCCTACCTAGCCCAGGTGTTATTCCTTTCCTCTTGGAAGCTAAAGTCTGTCATTGAACTATGATTTTTTTTGGAATAGTTTCTTCAAACTGCCTGGGACCATGATTCCTGGTGCTGTGTGTTTGACTTTGAGTACTGCTACTGTCTGGAGATCTCTGATGTTGTGACCCATTTGTAGACTTCATCTCCTATCCTTTCCAAGATAGCAACTCCAGCCCCAATTAAACTGAAGTTTGAAAATTTAGTGGACTAGTGAATATCCGCCTACACTATAGCCGCATTTTGTATGTCAAACCACATAGCTATGTCATTTCCTTTGTCCCCAAACTCTCCCTGTCCCAAACTTTTCTACTTTTTCACTGAGATTCTGGTATGCCTAGTGGCCAATTTTTCTGAAATGGACACTGTTGGTTGAACTAATACTCACTTTGTTAGCAGTGTGCTACAAACAACTTACCTAAAGGACAAGGAGGCTCCCCTGCATCAACAAAAATGTCAGGCTGTGAAACAAAACAATTTATCTTCTAAAGCTCAACAGCCCAGTTTCTGTTGCAAATGCAGAAAAGAGTAGAGAAATAACCCAGCTTTCTCTGCGTCCTCTGACTTTCAAGTAGCACATTAATATGGTTAGTTAGTGCTTCTAGTTTATGCCATCAACATTGTAAATTCAGTAGCTTAAGTCTCACAGTGATTTTGGTATAAGCCTTTAATCTTAGTAATGATTCCTTGATCAGCTGTGCCCCTTTCAATTCAGAGGTCATTAGAGGTCCCCGTTGAGAACTCCCCAGCTGTTCCAGTTCAGTTCATGTATATTTATTTACATGGCTTTTGAACCACATTTGAGTATGCAGGAGTGCAGCTCATTTTAAAGGTTGGTGTTCCAGATTGTTTTCTGAAAGTGCAGCAGAGCTGGGGACAAAAGCAAATCCAAGGCACATTGTGTCTGCAGTGCTTGAGATACGATGGGCATCCTGCTTTTAGCTACCGCAGGGTTAATGACAGGCCTTCCAGAGCCTCTTTGTTGCCTTCAAAAAGGCCAATTGAAAACAAAAAGCTATTTTTCCAAGTAGGATATCATTTTGTTGGCAAAGACAGGACATTTAGAGAAGAAAATCAAAATGATCTACTGAAAAGTGAAAAATTCAGTCAAACTGCTCATTTGGCCTGAGACCAGAACAAAATGTACTAGCTTATGAATGAGACTAAAGGAGCTTGCATGTGTAGACCTCAACAAAAAGACCCCACAGTGATGAATTTTATGCCATAGCTGATCAGTGCAGAATACCCATTTTGGAAAAACTTGTGGCATCAAATGGTACTTAAGTGGATTTTAAATATTAACATGTTTCTCTTAGGAAATTAAAACTACATAGCAATGAACTTACAGAGGTGAAAAGTACATGAGAGATTTCCTGGATCAATCTCCTAAAGTTACAGATGACAACTGAGAGAACTAGAGAAGGCAAACTGTTCACTGAAATTCACTCAACAAATTAGAGGCAGAGTGAAGACGAAACTTCAGGTAGTGATTAGAGTATTGGGATATCCCTCACCCATTTCAAAATTATTCATATACGCCTTGGTTGATGTGTCTTGGTGGACTGAGTACTGGCCTGTGAACCAAAGGTTCGCTGATTGGATTCCCAGTTGGGGCACACGCCTGGGTTGTGGGCCGGGTCCCCAGTAAGGGGTGTGAGAGAGGTAACCATACATTGATGTTTCTCCCCCTCTCTTTCTCCCTCCTTTCCCCTCTCTCTAAAAATAAATAAATAAAATCTTTGAAAAAATAAAATACTCATATACTAGTGACAACTTTTATACTGCTGTCCCAAACTGGGGAGGCAGATGAATAATTCAAAGAGCAAAGCTCTTTAAAAAAAATACTGAATTTATTGGGATGACATTGGTTCACAAAATCATACAGGTTTCAAGCATACAACTCAACAAAATATCATCTGTACATTGCATTATGTGCTTATTGTCCAAAACAAAATCTCTTTCCATCTCCATTACTGTCCCCACCTTTTGCCCACCTCCACCTACCCATACCCCCATTATTCTCTGGATAACATCACACTATTGTCTGTGTCTAGGTGTTCTATATATGTATACATGGTTGCTGTGGGGTTTTTTTTTTTTTTGCTTAATTCCATCATGTTCTTTCAAGCAGTGCCCCAACTTTCCACATCTCTGTCAGCTGTCAGCCTGTGCCATGTATTCATGCCTCTGGTTCTATTTTGTTCATCAGTTTATTTTGTTCATTGGATTCCACATATAATTGAGATCATATGTTATTTCTCTTTCCCTGACTAGCTTATTTTTTTATTGTTGTTCAACTACAGTTTCCTGCCTTTTCCCCCCATCCCTCCCCACCAGCCCAGCCCTTACCACCTCCCTCCTATGTTTCCACCCCCCTTGTTATTGTCCATGTGTCTTTTATAACTGTTCCTGTCAACACTTCACCCTTTTCCCCCATTTTCCCCTCCCTTCTCCCCCCTGGGCACTGTCAGCCTGTTCTCAATTTCAATGTCTTTGGTTATATTTTGCTTGCCTGTTTGTTTTGTTGATTAGGTTCCAGTTAAAAGTGAGATCATATGGTATTTGTCTTTTACCACCTGGCTTATTTCACTCAGCATAATGCTCTCCAGTTCCATCCATGTCCTGAATAGTTTATTTTATTTAGCACAATAATCTTGAGATCTACCCATGCTGTCACAAGAGGTAAGATTTTTTGCTTTATAGCTGAGTAGTATTCCATTGTGTAAATGTACCATGGCTGTTTTATCTATTCATCTTCTGCTGGCACTTCAGCTGTCTCCAGATCTTGGTTATTGTAAATAATGATGCAATGAACATAGGGGTGTGCATATTCTTTCGAATTAGTGTTTAGGTTTCTTAAGGTATATTCTAAGAATTGGGATTACTGGGTCAAAAGGAAGTTTCATTTTTAATTTTTTGAGAAAGCTCCATACTGTTTTACATAGTGGCTGCACATATCTGCATTCCCACCAACAGCATAGGAAGGTTCACTTCTTCCCATATACTTGCCAGTACTTGTTTGTTGATTTATGGTAGATAGCCATTCTGAGAGGCATGAGGTGCTATCTCATTGTGGTTTTAGTTTGCATTTCTCTGATGATTAGTGACATTGAACATCTTTTCATATGTCTATTTGCCATCTGTATGTCCATTTTGGATAAGTGTCATTTCAAGTCCTTTGCTCATTTATTAACTGGGTTGTTCATCTTCTTGGTATTGAGTAGAATAAGATCTTTATATATTTTAGAAGTTAACCTCTCATGAGATAGATTTTTAGCAAATAAGTTCTCCCATTTACTGGATTACCTTTACATATTTTGATGGTTTCTTTTGATGTGCAAAATCTTTTTACTTTGATATTGTACCATTTGATTATTTTTTATTTGTTTCCCTTGCCTAAGGAGATATATCTGCAAAAACATTGCTGTAAGAAATGTGGGTAACTCTACTGCCTATGTTTTTTTTTTCTAGGATATTTATGATTTTGCAACTTTTATTTAAGTCTTTAATCCAGTTTGAGTTTTTTCTTGTGTATGATGTAGATGGTGGTCTAGTTTTAATTTTTTTGCATGTATGTGTGCAATTCTCCCAACACAATTTGTTGAGGAGACTCTCTTTAACCCTTTGTATGTTTTGTCTCCTTTGTCAAATATTAATTGACCATAAAGGCATGCGTTTATTTCTGGGCTCTCTATTCTGTTTCATTGATCTATATGCCTGTTATTGTGCCAATACCATACTGTTTTGATTACCATGGTATTGTAATATATTGAACAATTTGACATCAGATGGTTTGATACCTCCAACTTTGTTCTTCTTTCTTAAGATTGTTATACATTTTTCAAATATTTGTTTTAGTTCTTTGATGTATGCAAGTGGTATTTTAATAAGATTGCATTGAATCTGTAGATTCACATGGGTAGTATGAACATTTTAATGATGTTAATTTTCCTATCTATGAACACAGTGTATTCTACTTATTTGTATCTCCCTCAATTTCTTTCTACAGTGTCCTATAATTTTCTGAGTACACCTCTATACCTGCTTGATTAACTTTATTCCTAGGTGCCTTATTTTATTTTGTTGCAATAGTAAATGGGATTTGTTTCTTAAAATCTCTTTCTGATAGTTTTTTTTATTGGTTTGTAAAAATACCACCAATTTCTGAATATTAATTTTGTATTCTGCTACTTTGCCAAATTCATATATTAGACCTAGTAGTTTTTTAGTGGAGTCTTTAGGGTTTTCTTTTTTTTGTTTTGTTTTGTTTTGTTTTTTGTTTTTTTTTATTTTAATGATTGTTCAAGTACAGTTTTCTCCCCTTTATATATACATTAGCATGTCATCTTGGACTAATGACAGTTTTACTTCCTCCTCACCAATTTACATTCTTTTTATTATTTCTTCTTGTCTGATTGCTGTGGCTAGGACTTGCAGTACTATGTTGAACAAGAGAAGTGAAAGTGGACATCCTCAATTGATATTTGATAAAGGAGACAGCGACATAAAATGGAGTAAAAATAGTCTCTTCAACAAATGGTGCTGGGAGAACTGGACAGCAACATGCAAAAAAATGAAACTAGAACACCAAATTACACCTTATACAAAAATAAACTCAAGATGGATAAAAGACTTAAATATAAATCGTGACACCATTAAAGTATTAGAGGAGAACATAGGTATGAAAATCTCAGATATATCACGCAAAAACTTTTTTACTGACATGTCCCCTAGAGCAAGAGGAATAAAGGAAAGAATAAACAAATGGGACCTCATCAAAATAAAAAGCTTCTGCACTGCTAAAGAAAACAATATCAAAATAAAAAGAGAATCAACTGTATGGGAAAACATATTTGCCAACGATACCTCTGATAAAGGCTTAACCTCCAAAATATATAAAGAACTTACACGATTATACTCTAAGAAGACAAGCAACCCAATTAAAAAATGGGCAAAGGACTTGAACACACACTTCTCCAAGGAGGACATACAGAAGATCCAAAATCACATGAAATGATGCTCAATATCACTAGCTATCAGAGAGATGCAGATTAAAACCACAATGAGGTACCACTTCACACCAGTCAGAATGGCCAACATAAGCAAAACAACAAATAACAAGTGTTGGAGAGGGTGTGGAGAAAAGGGGACACTAGTGCACTGTTGGTGGGACTGCAGACTGGTACAACCACTGTGGAAAACAGTATGGAACTT
>PVIA01009379.1:0-61636 GCA_004024845.1 Tonatia bakeri | reverse complement strand
AAAATGGTGCTGCAAGCAGGGGGGCTTCATAGAGAAAAGCAGGGAAGGAGGCATGTAGTGGAAACCCACTGGGTCTTTTGCCAGATGCTCCTCTCTGGGACTGTCTTCCGAACTCACGGCAGGACTGGGGCTGTCCTGCTTTAGCTGCTTGACCCTGCTTGTTTGGGTCTTCTCTGAACTCACTGTAATATCAGCCTCTTTCTAATAAATGTCCTATTTGCTTAAGACAGCCAAAGTCATCTGGGTTTTTACAACCACGAAAACCTTCACTACTGCAGCCCTCCAGCACCCCTGCCTCACCAGGAGTCCGTGACCCAGGAAGTGGGTGTAGAGACCACTGGATGGGATCTTGTGTTGCATTGGAAACCTATGTTCTAAGAATTCACTAATTTTTTTCTCACTTCCTCTCTATCCCCTCACATCAGTGTCCTCATATTAGCTGGTTCAGGGCTTTCCGTAGCTCAATGTCACCTGCATTGAATTTCAGTGCAATTTGGCATTTGGTAATTATGTGGGCTGTGCTCCCTAAGTGGTAATTATGTGAGTTATGTTCTGTGTAACTACCTAATAAATGCCTCGATGACTGTTTTGGCAACGGGAGATGAAGTAGCCCAGAATCCATCCTTTAATCTACCAAGCAGAACATTCTAAGGTAGGAGCCTGCAGAACTGGCAACTACTGAGCTGTCCTCCACATTCCTCTGTGCTGAAAGTGGGGAGTCCTGGCCAGCTCTGGGGCCCTCAAACTGGATTTTCAGGGGCCTGACCCTAAGTAAAAACCTAGCATATTAGCCCACACTCCTTTATTGTTTAAAAAGACTCATAATTATTTCGAAATTGCTAGAATGAGGGACTTCATAATAGAGCACCAAAGGATCCTTGTGGGAGATAGTCCCAGAAATGCCCACAAACTCTCCCAGGGCCCAAAGGGCTCTGCTCTTTCTCCCCAGGGTTCTCCTATCACACACCCTAGGTCTGGAGAAGCGACAGAATGTAATGGTTAAAGGTGTGGTCACTGAAGCCAGACTACCAGGTTCCTGTTTCAGCTGTGCCATTTGCTAGTTATGGCACCTTGAACAAGGTGCCTGCATGCTCTGTGCCTCAGTTTCCTTATCCATAAAATGGAAGTAATGATAGTAACTACTTCAGAGGATTGTGAGAATTAAACATGAACCCATTTAATACATGTAAAGTATTTGGACCGGTTCCTGGTACTCAGGAAGCACTTGATAATGAAGAGCTATTAGTTATTGTTATTTGGGGCCCGGGTTAGGAATGGAAAAGAATACCTGAGAAATGATGACATCTTACTATATGGCCAACTACTTGCCTCATATCTGAATTCTAGGGTTGCCTCATTACCTCATTCAGCATTCACTCATAAAAAATATTTACTGAGTGCCAACCACAGTGGAGAGTCATCTGATACAAGACAGCAACAGGCAGGGAGTGGGGGTTTGGTTCTTGTTGAGAACACAGGCCTAGCACGTGTGGTTGCATTCACCCGAGTTAAATGAGATTCCATTGCAGCGCACTAAATGCCAGCTATAAAATAGTGAGCAGGAGAGGCAGGTTTCACTCAAGAAGGGGCAGGCTTTTAAGCAGTCAAGCCATATAAACATATAACAACAAACTATGTCACACTTTATGAAAGTGCAGGGTGGTAAGAAAAAGGTATGCCTCAGAAGGGGAGGAAGCATCATAGAAATTCATGAGACTCAAAGGATAAACAGAAGTGACTCAAGCAGGAGCAGAACAGTATCCCAGACAGAGAGAGCAACATGCACAAAGGCATCCCGGCAGGAGAAAACTTGTGTTCAAGGAGCTAAAAAGAGACGCCGTTAGATAATGAAAGAGAGACAGAGACACAAGGGAAGGCAAGAGAGCTGGCAGACCCACATACGTTCTGTCACTGCCACTCTGTGAGGGAGGAACGTGGTTCTTAGGTCTCTTTCGCATCTGTCCAGCATGTTTTCTAACCACCTCATACTGACAGCAGGAAATTAAAATCATTTTAGCAAATCATGATAAGAAGCACTTAAGCTGCTTACTTACATAAGGCATCAGCTTAAAAATATTTCTGTGCACGAACCGGGTAGTGCTTCAGAGGGTAGCTCGGTCTTTCAAGGGTGTGATTTACTTCAGAGATAAAATCTTCCTATAATAAAAACAAATGCAAGCAATTGCATTGCTCATAATGTAATGAGGATCAATGACAGCACAATGTGTAGTTTGCATTTATGAGGCTAAGAATGCCATATACTCTGTATATGTGGGGTTCACACACGTGTGTGTATGTAGGTACTCTCTCCTTCTCTCTCTTCCTCCTCCTCCTTCCCCCCTTCCTTTGTTCTCTCCTTTCTTTTTACATTTTAAAGGAATTTCCTTACTTGGAAAGAATGTGACTTTTCAGAGAGGAAGTGAAGTAACCCACTACCCCCATGGTTAGAGTAATCATTACTCATTTTAAGTGTCACCCTGTAGATCTAGGATACACCAGCATTTTTAAGTCAATACAACCAATTCAACTACATGGTACGGGGAAAGCCAACCACTGCGGGCACTGTTAACCTTCCATTTGAATTCTTTTGAAATGGTGACAGGTCACGTAGCTAATGACTGTCCATCTGCAGTAGACAAAGTACTGGCTATATCTACCTATGAATCAGAAACAGTCCCCACAGCCCCATAAAAGATGAAAAAGCAAAACACCTTATTAACTTTGAGAAAAGAGTGAAGACAGATATATAAAAATGGGGCTACTTTAAGTAAGCTGCTAAAATTGTTAACATTAGCAAGATTCATGCAGGAGGAAAAACCCCATTTTTGTTCTAACTAGCCTAGGAACTTAAATTATTTTTTTAACTTTCCTGTCCTGTATCAATGCCTGGTTCTGCATCTGGAGCTCCAGATAACCCTCTAATTACCACCGGAAGGACTCACTTATACATCCACCTGACACCTAAGTCATTGGATGTGACCAGACTGCGTGGTGCCCATCTTCTAAACACCTGGCATCCATCATTCTTCAGCCTGACTGGCTGTCACCTGACAACCATTCTGGGCAAATCCTAGGGCTAAGAATGTAGGACTGATAAATCTCAAGAATGCACCTTTTACTATAAGAATTTTAACTTTTCTATCTTCCTTAAAACACCAGGGTTTTGCCTGGCTATTTCCAGTTTGAAAACTCTAGGACTCTTGAACAAATCTATGATTTATTTCTAGGAAAACCACCAGACTCTTTCTGAGTTTGTTCAACAGCTTTTAGGACAACTTCCTTCCATGCTGTGGCCTTACACAGACCACACACACTTCTCTGGGTTCTCCCCTGGACCAGAATTCCTGTGCCTTGTGGACGGGAATGTGCTTTGGGTCAGTTACATTGTCTTCTCTAAGTCCTTTGAAAGGACCCTCCTCCCTCTTGCTGCAGGACCTCCTGTTGATGCATGCTGTGCTCCAAATTAGCTGCTACTCATTGTTCAGTTGCAAGCTCCATTGTCTCTCCCCAGTGGAGCTGCTCTGACTCCCAATCAAGTCAATTACCCTTTTTCCTATACTCCCAGGACACCATGTACTCTCCTGGGTAAGTGTCACAATTTTACATGTATTTTTGCAGTTACTTGATTAATGTCTGTCTTCTCCAATGAACTGTAAGTCCCAGTTCCCATGTCATTCTGCCAGCAAAGATCTAGTTTGACGAGAAGCCCTAACCTCGTTTAGGCGCTGCCGAGCTCTGTGGGATGTCAGAAGATTGCATACCCTTTCATGGATCTTCTTCCACGTGGACTGGGAACCAGGGTAGAACCTGCTCAACAGATTAAACAGGGCGATTATGCCCCTAATAAAAAGGATAGAGTACATAACAATCTGGATTGATATTTATAGTTTAATAGTAAGAAAACAGAAGCAACATATAAAATAATACACATAATACAGTTTCAATACCTGTATAAAAACTGTGTATAGGAAACGCACTAGGAATAAAAACAACCAAGATGTTAATAATGGTTTGTGTTTAGGTGTATGGCTGTGAGTAATTTTCTTCTTTGTACTTAACTATGTATTTTAGATATTTCTCTAAAGAACAAATCCTGCTTTTACATTAAGAATTTAATCCAAAAAATTTTAATATAAACATCAATCCCGTTGTTTCCCCCCATAAGGATTTTATTTTGTATCTCATTTACTTGAGGCCAACCAGACCCAACCTTAACCACAGGTCTTAACATCATCTTCCAGTTCCGGGAACATGATGCACTTCCTCCTTCCAGAGGCATCTGCCCACACTGCTCCCTCTGCCTGGAGTGCTGCCACCCCAACCATGTCCCCACTCGTGTTGACTCCTACCCACCCTCCAGAGCTCAGTTCACGTATTGGTTTCTTGGGAAAGTCCTTCCTGATCCTTTTCGTGCAGAGGAAGTCAGAGCCCCTATTTTATGCATTTGGAGTCCATTTACTCCGTATTCAGTGCACTTCCCCTAGCAGACACATTGTCATTATTCGATTGGTGTGTCTTTCTACTCCTAGGCTGAAGTTGGGAATGCAACTCTTGGGTTAATAGTTCATCCTATGGCCTCGTGGGTATTGAATACCACAGTAGGTATATTTATTAATATTTCTTGAGTGACTGAATTCATCCATTCATTAGTTGAATTCATTTATTCATTTTGAGGAGGGAGTGGGTACCAACTCCTAAATTGAGGCAGAATTAGCAATTTGATTATGAAAATCTTGTTTCCTCAAAATGCCTGAAGAATATTAGCAACTTGGATAAAACTGTTCTCTTTAATTAGCATAGAATAAACATTAGGAAGGATAGGAACATTTGGGAATCAATCAGGGATTACTATGGCCAACATATTATTAAGCTCCTAAGCAGCTGTTCCTCTACTTAGTTTGGGACCAACATCTGGGAAGCCCATCCTGGCTCTCTCTATAATAAGCACATGCAGCTTGTTTCCAGGTTGACAAGACCAAGAGTATTACTGTATTTAAACAAATCCATAACCGACTCAGAAAAACGACTCAGCAAATGAAAGCACCACCTGAGGCACTACCCATTTTTAAGAAAAGGCCAGGCATATCATTTCTATACTTCTCTAAGAATTTTTAAGAGGAAGGAGTAAAAATATATTCAAGCTATAAATAAAGCTAGCATCTAAAAAGACCCACTAACTAGACACCATAAATGTATTTTCTGTAGGTGTTGAGTAACCAGTACCAAAACAATTCCTACAATTTGTTACCATTATTACTCTATACAATCACTATTACATATGAAGATCTCTGAGAATGAGTCAACAGACAGGAGCAGTGCTGTGCCTTTACTACAGCTTTCTCCTGGTGCTGTGGAACAGTGAGGATGTGTGCTATGGGGATGTGACACTATCCAGATGACAGACAGTGGTCAGGCTTAAAAGTGTTTGTTCTTCCATCCTTTGGGACTACTATTTTTCAACCCACTAATTAAAGGAGTTTTCTTCTTCCTCCATTAAAACCTTGGGCTGAGTCTCACTCCAAAATTTGTCTCCCAATTCATCACTACAACCTTAGCCCTTACTGATTTCAGTATTAAGCTAGCAGAAACAGAAAAGGTACTTCTCAGCACTCTTATGATCTGGGCACAGGGAGACTGGTCCCAATTGTGCTGATGTGGAAAGAACAGTGAATGAGGTTGAGGTAAAGTACTAGTAGCACCTAGTATTCCAGAGGCTGCCTCTGTGATCCTGCTGAAGTCAACAAGGAATAGACTCATCCCAGAGGATATAAAGGATACCCTTCATTCAAAACAGCTATCTTACTTCTGGTCAAGATGGAGGCGTAGGTAAACACAGCTCACCTCCTCACATAACCACATCAAAATTACAACTAAACCAGAGCAACCATTACTCAGAACCATCATAAATTGAGTTAAATGGAAGTCCAACAACTACTGAATTAAAGAAACCACATCCATCAAGACTGGTAGGAGGGGCAGAGATGCAGAACAGGTTGGGTCCACATCCATGTGAGGAGTGAAAAAAATCAGGAAGGATATCTCAAGAGTGAAGAGTCCCAGCCCAAACCAGGTCCTCCAGCCCAGGGTTCCAGTGTCAGGAAGATAAGTCCCCACAACTTCTGGCTGTAAAAAAAAAAGTGAGGATTGAGTTGGTGGAAGAAACTTCTGGAGTCCCAAGCAGTTCCCCTTAAATAACCACACACAGACTTACTGAGACTCACTCCCTCAGAGCTCCAGCACTGGAGTAGCAGCTTGAAAGGCACCAGTGGCCTAAGGATAGGAACTGAAGTGTCTGGAATCAAGGAAAAAGCTGGGGGACAGCTTTATCCCAGACAGAAAGGTGGGCAGAGGCCACTGTTCCTTTTCTGAACCCTCCCCCACACAGAGCTGCAGAGCTGGCAAGCAAGTGCCATATCTGAGACTCAACTGACCTGGCTATCCATTTCCCCTGCCCTGGAGATCCCCTGAGGCTCCATCCCACCTATCTTATGGGCCCATCCAAGCTGTTAACAGTGACTTTTCCATCAAATGGCTGGTCTTGGCTCAAGCTACACAACTTCCTAAATCCTCTCAAACAAGCAATACCTGGCCTCAGTGAGTCCCTAGCCCCCATACCTCTTGCTAAGTGGCACCAGGCCCAGCGCTAACAGCAGCCACCCTGGGTTCACAGCTTGGTTTTGACTGGAAACTTCAAAGCCCAGCACAAGTAGCAGCCATCTCAGATTACTTTAAAGCTCAGGAAGGGTGGCCCCAGGCAAAACACTGGAAGGGGCTGACCTTGGCCTATACCACCCAGGAAACCCCAGAGCCTGAGCATCCAGTAAACAACTACAGACCACATCAGAGTACCACTACCCTGCCCCTGCAAAGCTGGTCCTCCATGGAGGGCAGAGGTTGGTGGTCAGTGGACACAGCCAGTCCTTGTAGCTGACTGGCCTGGGTAAATCGCTACCATTAACCTGCCAACAGCAATCAAGGCTCAACTATAAGAAGAGGGTGTACTCAGCCCTACCAAAGGGTGCACCTTGAGTACCCTTCTTAGGTGATAGGGGAAGCTGTGCCACTGGACCCTACAGAAAACCTAGTATATTAAGCCATGCTACCAAGACAGGGAGTCATAACAACTCTGCCTAATACCTAGACACAAACACAGGGAATTCGCCAAAACAAAGAGACAAAGAAACATGGCACAAATGAAAGAACAGATCAAAATTCCAGAAAAAGAACTAAATGAAATGGAGATAAACAATCTATCAGATGCAGAGTTCAAAATACTGGTTATAAGGATGCTCAAGGAACTTAGTGAGGACCTCAAGAGCATAAAAAAGACCCATTCAGAAACAAAGCATACACTAATTGAAATAACAATTTACAGGAAACAACAAGAGAGTGAATGAAGCCAAGAATCAAATCAATGATTTGGAACATAAACAAGCAAAAAAAAACAACCAATCGGAACAAGTAGAAAAAAGAATCCAAAAAAAACAAGGATAGCATAAGGAGTCTCTGGCACAACTTCAAGTATTCCAACATTCACATCATAGGGGTACCCAAAGAAGAGAAGAAAGAGCAAGAAGTTGAAAATCTATTTGAAAATATAATGAAAGAAACTTCCCTAAGTTGATGAAGGAAATAGACAAGCAAGTTCAGGAAGCACAGAGAGTCCCAAATAAGATGGATGCAAAGAGGCTCAGTCCAAGACACAGCATAATTAAAATGCCAAAGGTTAAAGATAAAAAGAGAATCTTAAAAGCAGCAAGAGAAGAGAAGTTAGTTACCTAACTTATGGGAACAGGGAGTTCCCATAAGACTGTCAGCTGATTTCTCTAGAGAAACTTTGCAGGCTAGAAAAGATAGGTAAGAAATATTCAAAGTCATGAAAAGCAGAGACCTACAGCTAAAATTACTCTACCCAGCAAAGCTATCATTTAGAATCAAAGGGCAGATAAAGTGCTTCCCAGACAAGAAGAAACTAAAGGAGTTCATGATTATCTAACCATTATTATATGAAGGGTTAAAGGGACTTATTTAAGAAAAAGAAGATCAAAACTATGAACAATAAAATGGTAATAAATACATATCTATCAACAATTGAATCTAAAAAACAAACTAAGCAAACAAGAACAGGGACAGAATCATGGATAAGGAGAGTATTATGATGGTTGCCAGATGGGAGGGGTGAGGGGGAGAAAGGGTGAAGACACGAGGGGATTAAGAAGTACAAATAACTAGTTACAGAATAGCCATGGGGATGTAAAGCACAGTGTAGGAAGCAGAGTAGCCAAAGAACTTACACACAGGCCCCATAGACATGAACAGTGGTGTAAGGATTGCGTGAGGGAGTGAGGGGTACTCGGTGGAAGGGGCAAATGGGGAAAAATTGGGACAACTGTAATAGCATAATCAATAAAATATAATGTTTAAAAAAATAGCTGTCCTATGCACCCCAATGTTCAAAGCAGCATTATACAGTAGCCAAGTGCTGGAAACAGCCTAAGTGCCCATCAGTAAATGAGTGGGTCAAAAGACCGTGGTACATTTACACAATGGAATACTACACAGCAGAAAGAAAGAAGGCTGTCTTACCCTTCATGACAGCATGGATTTAACTGTAGAGCATTATGCTAAGTGAAATAATCCAGGCTGTAAAAGATAAGCACATATGATCTTACCTGTAAGTGAAACTTCATCAACAAAACAAATAAGTGAGCAAAGCAGAACCAGAGACATGAAAATAAAGAACAAACTGAGAGTGATGGGGGGGGCGGTGATAACAGGGGAAGAAGGGGAAGGGTCAGGTCAAGGAACATGGATAAAGGTCCCTGGACAAGGACAACTGGGGGCAGGAGGACTGACTGTGGGAGGGGAGGATGGTCAGGGCAGGAGAGAGCAATGGGGCAAAAATGGGGACAACTGTAATTGAAAAACAATAAAAACAATTTTAATAAAAATGTTCTTTTTCTTTCCAAAAAAACCCCAGTTGTCTTAAAAATATTATTTTCAGTGCTACTTCCCTAAAGGTAAGGTGACCAACTGTCCTAATTTTCCCAGGACAAAGATATTTCCCAGAACACAGGACTTCCAGAGCCAAAACTAGGGTAGTCCTGGGCAAACCAGATGGCCTTCCTGTGACCACATATTCTTGTCACCCCAATTATGGCCTAATTTACAAATCCACAGTCCAAATATTTTCAAACTTATCAGGTTAGATGACTATGGCATATAGAATTGGCTGACTCATCAGAGATAGATGATAAAACTCTGGTCTGTAGCCTGAGTCATCACCCTACACACAACTATGTTTATTTCCTGTGATAAACTTGCATAAACTTCCCACTGCCCTCCAGCAAAGCCCAGGCTTTTTTAGCTTGGTTTAGATGGTTCCCCTCAGACCCTCAGCCTTGGCAAGCTGGTCTAACTTCTAACACCTGAAAGTGCCCCTTGCCTTTTCACCTCACATCCCTCTCTTCCATTAACTATATTATACCCAATCCCCTCTCTTTAAGTCCCATATGAAAATGCTTCTCCTCCATGAAACATTCCAGAAGTACCTTCCTCCTCCCTGATATTCTAATAACATTTGATCTGTACTAGTCTCAAAGTTCCAACTTGTAGAAAGTTCTCAGTGTACTTTTTTTTGTGTATCCTCTGCTGGGTTGCAAGTTCTCCAAGATGAGGAGAAATGTCTTCAGTGTTAGCATTTCCATTATAGGCCTAGTAGGTTGACTATCCTGTTTTTCCTCTGAGGCACTTTTTCCTTGTATTCAGCAAATATTCATTGCATGTCTATTAAGTGCCATAAATTGGTAACTAATTTTTCATATGCATTTTTCTTAATTGAGGTATAACTGATGAGGCACTCTTTTTAAAAAAAAGATTTTATTTATTCATTAACAGAGGGAAAGAGAGGGAGAAAGCGAGTGAGAGAAACATCAATGTGTGGTTGCCTCCTACACACCCCCTACTGGGGACCTGGCCCACAACCCAGGTATGTACCCTGACTGGGAATTGAACCCACGACCCTTTGGTTTGCAGGATGAGGTATTCTTTTAACCACAGGGATTATATACTCCCCTACTCATTCTACCTTCCCCTACTAACACACAATGCCAATCTCAAAGATTTTGACTCAATAGATATGAGGCAACTCTTTACTGAGTCAGAGTTGAGAACCACTGGCCTACTTCATAAAAATACTTATGAACTTCCAGTCAATATGGCAGTGTAGTTAAACACAGTAATGGCATCCTCCCACAACCACATTGAAATTACACCTCAACTACAAAACAACCACCATTCAGAACCACCTGAAACCTAACTTAATGGAAGTCCTACAACGAGGGATTTAAAGAAGAAACCACATCAAAACTGGTAAAAGAGACGAAGATGTGGCATTGGATGGCCCCACATCCACATGTGGCAGATAAAAATTGGGAGGGATATCTTAATGGTGGAGGTCTCCCCTGAAGGGCGAGGCCCCCGAGCCCAGGGTTCCACTGCCAGGAAGAGAAGTTCATATAACTTTTGGCTGTAAAAACCATCAGGGACTGTGCCTGAGAGAGAGAGACAGAGGGCTTCTGGACTCCCAGGCAGGTCCTCTTCAAGGGCCCAGGCATGGACTTACTCTGATATACTCCCTCTGAGTTCCAGCACTGGGACAGCAGCTCAAAAGGCACCAGGGACATACAGGGAGGAACTGAATTGTCTGGTATCGGGGCAAGAGCTGGGGTAGGCAGCAGTCTGACAGACAAAAAAGCTGGTAGAAGCCATTGTTCCTTCTCTAAGCCCTCCCCCAACTAAGCTGGTAGGTGAGCACCATATCTGAGTACCCATCAACCTGGCTCATACTGTTTGCCCCACCCTGTTGATTCCCTGAGATCCTGCCCAACCCAACTTGTGGGCTCACCCAAGCTGTTTCTATGGCTTGTCTTGGCTAACACTTCAGACTTTCCTAAAATCTCTCAAACAAGTAGTTTCGGGCCTCAGCATGCCCAGTACCTCTTGCTAAGTGGCCCTAGACCCAGCAGTAGCAGCAGCCAGCCTTGATTCACAGCCTGGCCTCACCTGGGCACCTCCAAGCCCAGCACAAGTAGCATCCATCTGCAGATCACTTTGTAGTTTATGCCGGGTGGCCACAGGCAGAATACAGATGGTGATTAACCTTGGCCTGCACCTCCCGGTATGTCCCAGAGCCAGCACACATAGTGGACAGCTTTAGACCATGTCAAAGCAGTATTCAACCACCTCCATAAGTGACACACTCAAGGGGCAGACTCAGTGGGCACCAGAATCCTGCTGAAGTAAGTCCTGCTCTGTGAGGTAAACCCCTGCACAGCTGGTCTTCCACAGTGGTTGGAAGTTGGTCATCACAGCAAGTCCTTATAGCTTATTGATCAACCTGGGGGTAAATCCCTCCCACTGATATGCCAACAGCAATCAAAGCTCAACTACAAGAGAAAGGTATACACAGTCCACACAGGGGAGCACACATGGAGTGCCCAGCTTGGATGATTAAGGAGCCTGTGCCACTGGACCCTACAGAATAACTACTACATAACACCACTCTACCAAGCCTGGGAGATGTAGCAGTTCTACCCAATTCATAGAAACAAACACAAGGAGGCTACCAAAACGAGGAGATGAAACATGCCCCAAATGGAAGAACAGAACAAAACTCTAGAAAAAGAACTAAACAAAATGGAAACAAGCAATCTACAAGAGGCAGAGTTCACAACACTGCTTATTAGGATGCCCAAGGAACTTAGTGAGAACTTCAACAGCATAAAGAAGGACATAGAAACCATAAAAAAGAACCAGTCAGAAATGAAGAATACACTAAATTAAATGAATAATAATTTACAGGAAAACAACAGTAGAGCAGATGAAGCCAAGAATCAAATAAACCATTTGGAATATGAGGAAGTGAAAGACACCCAATCAGAACAGCAAAAAGAAAAAAGAACCCCCACAAAATGAAGATAATGTAAGGAGCCTCTGGGATAACTTCAAGTGTGCCAACATAAGTGTCATGGGGTGGCTGGAAGGTGAAGAGAGAGAGCAAGAAATTGAAAACCTATTTGAAAAAATAATGACAGAAAACTTCCCTAACCTGGTGAATGAAACAGATATACAAATCCAGGAAGTGCAGAGTCCCAAACAAAATGAACCCAAAGAGGCCCACACTAAGACACATAATTAAAATGCAGAAGGTTAAAGACAAAGAGGGAATCTTCAAAGCAGCAAGAAAAATGTAGTTGCCTACAAGGAAGCTTCCATAAGACTATCAGCTCATTTATCAAAAGAACTTTGCAAGCCAGAAGGGATTGGCAAGAATTATTCAAAGTGATGAAAAGCAAGGTCTTACATCCAAGATTACTCTATCCAGTAACTCTATCATTTAGAATTAAAGGACATACAAAGAGCTTCCCAGACAAGAAACACCTAAAGGAGTTCATCACAACCAAACTAGTATTATATGAAATGGTAAGTGTCTTCTTTAGGAAGAAGAGCCCTGGCTGGGTGGCTCAGTTGGTTGGAGCATCATCCTGTACACCAAAAGAGTGTGGGTTTGATTACCAGTCAGGGAATGTACAAGAGGCAACTAATTTATTTTTCTCTCTCACATCAATGTTCCTCTCTCTCTCCCCCCTCTCCCTCTCCCCCCCTTTTCTCTCTCTCTCTCTCTCTCTCTCCCCTTCCATACCTCCCTCCCCTTCTCCCTCTCCCTCTCTCTCTAAAATCAATAAACACATCCCTGGATGAGAATTTCTTTAAAAGAGTAAAAACTATGAACAATGAAATGTGATAGCCCTGGCTAGCATGGCTCAGTGGATTGAGTGCTGACCTGCAAACCAAAGGGTCACTGGTTCGATTCCCAGTCTAGGGCATAAAGTCTGGGTTGAGGGCAAGGTTCCCAATAGGGGGTGTATGAAAGGCAACCACACATTGATATTTATCTCCCTCTCTTTCTCCCTCACTTCCCCTCACTAAAAATAAATAAATATTTTTTAAAAGAAAGAAATGTGATAAAGTGACAATAAATACATATCTATCAACAACTGAATCTAAAAAAACAAAATAAATGAACAAGCAGAACAGAAATAGATTCACAGATACAGAGAACATTTTGATGGTTGCCAGACAGGAGGTGGGCTGGGGGGTGGATGAAAAAGGTGAAGGGATTAAGAAGTACAAATCTGTTTTTCCAGAATAGTCATGAGGATGCAAAGTACAGCATAGAGAATACAGTCAATGATATTCTAATAACCATGTGTCAGATGGGCATAAGATTTATTGGGATGATCAGGATTTACATAAACGATGTCTACTCACTTAGGTATACACCTGAAGCCAATATAATATCATATATAACTGTAATTGAAAAATGATTTAAATTAAAAAAAAAGTTATTCATGAAAGGTTGGTTGAATGAATGAATGCATAAGCCATCTAGCAAATTTATTTAAGAAGAAATGAGGCCTTCTTAGATCTCCTTCCTGATGGAACTAGCCTCCTCCTGCCCCATCTTTCCCTGCTTTTGGATTGTACTTCTGTCAAGCACAGATAACAGTCCATCTCACATTTAGGACATGGGGGCACACCTACCTCCCTTGTCTAGTGTGTGAGCTACTAGAGAGCAAGGATGTGTGTGTCATGATCATGTACGCTGCACAGAAAAGGTGCTCAGTAAGTGGATACTCAATTCACTCTCTCCAAAAAGCGTGCTATGCTGATTATAAAGAGTTCAGGTGATGTAGAAAAACTAGGCAAGCCCTGGCTGGTGTGGCTCAGTGGACTGAGTGCCAGCCTGCAAACCAAAAGGTTGCCAGTTCGATTCCCAGTCAGGGCACATGCCTGGGTTGTGGGCAGGGTCCCCTATTGCAAGAGGCAATTGATCGATGCTTCTCTTCCTCTCTTTCTCCCTCCCTTCCCCTCTCTCTAAAGATAAATAAATAAAATCTTTAAAAGAAAAAGAAAAGCTAGGCACATAGATAGGAGCTACGGTAGAAGAGAAGTTCTCCAGTTCTGGTAGAAGAGAAGCACCTCGTGGCTGCAAGAGGATGGATGTTTGATGAGGATGGATGTTTGATCCTTACCCTCATCTTGCAGTTCAAGAAACAGGTCTAAAAGGCCGAGTGTTCATATTCGATCGCACACATCACTTACAGACAATGAGCACTACAGCTCAAGTTTCCTGACTACCACCAGTTGAGGGCTGTTTCCCTCTCCATTTAAAATCAGTTCTGTCCTCACATCTCTCAGGTCCCCTCCTGCTTTGCCAGCCTGCCACATTCCAGGATGGCAGAAACAGGATGACCTGACAGAGATGCAGGCCAGGCACGAAGTGGGTATAAATATATTTCTGACCACCTGTTTTGAGGGGGCCAAGGCCAATTTTTAAAAATTCACATTATATTATTTTCTCTCAATAAAGTAACTTATCAAAAACTCACATTCTTTAATAGATTTTATTAAAATACTTGATTTAATTTCCTCAAGCCCATGATTAAACATTTACTATAAAGTTTTTCTATCACTTCTGAAAAACACTAAGAATGCACCACCACTTTCTTAGTCTACCTCAAACTTAACATAATTCCTATTAAAATTTCAGGGTCACTTTTTGTTTAAGATATTTGCTGTGAGTCCCTTTGTGAGTAACTGTGTTATTTTGACATAGGGATTTATCTTATTCTCATCACTAACATTGCAGAGTAAAGAGGACAGCACATCTCCTATTCAGAACAACTATCTCACTAACATTATCTGCAGTGCCTCCTCCGAGGAGTTAAGGTGATCAACTGTCCTGGTTGCCAGGGACTAAGGTTTCCCCAGAACGCAAACTGTCAGGGTTAAAACAGTCCTGAGCAAACCAGACGGTTAATCACATTGCTGGAGAGTGAAATTTGGAAAATAAAAGTTCCCATTCTCCATCTCTGGCCTGCCTTCTGGACATATGCAATCATAGTTTTTAAAATTTGTGACAATAATATAAACGCACCAAGAAACCATGTCTGGAAAAAGAGAAAGAAAATATATCCACACATCATTCATGTTTGTCTTTGGGTGACAGGACTGTGGGTGATTTTTTTCACTGGTTTTTGTTTTTCTGCAATTTCCAAGTTTTCTATAGTGAACACTTTTATATTGATGGAATCAAAAGCTTGAGTTTTAAAATATGTAACATCTAAAAGTGGATAAATAGTATCTATGCCAAGTTAGCTGTCTGTGCCATTCTCAACAAACATCCTGAGATATGTGTTCCAGGGACAAGTGAAAAGGCTAAGCTTTTACTTTCGGGAAGATCTAGAAAGGAACACTAATTTTTTTATGTCAAGGGGCTCCAGCTGACTATTCCCAAGGAAGCAGACTGGCGCAGTGACCGGCCTCACCCCTGCCAGACACAGGCACTCTTCCAGCACAGAGGTGGGTGCTTGCTGCTGACCTTGCTCGGCGAAGGGGCCGATCCAGACGAGGACTGGGAGATCTGGAGTGCCGGGAGGTGGCAAATGAAGTTTCCAGGCGGCAATCGGCATCCCCTTGGTTATCGTAACTGGGCGAGGACTTTCCAAACTTACTTGAATCTAACCGTGATGGTGACTCATTCCTTAAAACAATCCGTTCATCTGGCTCTTTGATAACCTGAGTGACAATGTGCATTACTCTTTAGTTGTAGTTTTCCTTTTCTTTGCTTAATTCAAATCGGGGGTGGAGTGGGACAAGGAGGAGAACTGGGGGCAAGGGGATGGAATACTGCCCTGGGGTACCTCCTGCTATAAAAGAGGGGTGGGAGTAGAGAAGACTAGAGACAAAATGCTCAGGAGTCAAGGTCAAGGAAAGACAACTAAAATTCTGTATGTCTGGCAGGTATATATTAACCAGCCAAAATAAACTCATGCTCTAAACTTTGACTTGTGAGGACTGGGGATTATTGGGTTTGGGAAAGGTAGTAATTTTTAAACAAAACATTTAAATGCTCTGACATAATAAGAAGCACAGTATACTCCATTTTCTTCGCATATATGTGTCCCCATGTTGTAACACAGAACTTTGCCTCTTCACCTTGACAAACCAATTTACCACCTCTATGTATAAAAGTTATTCGATTAGAGAAAGAGCAATGAAGATTCTATGGATAAAGTAGGTATTGGGCCTACATACACCCTCACTAGTGATTTATCCTACAAATTCGAACAGTTTCAATGAGGGGAACAAACAAACTAAAGCAAGGCAAAGCGGACAGTGGAGCCTGGGGACCTCTTAAACTCCAGTTAAACTATAGCAATTCTGTAAGCAGCACGAGCTAGAAAAAGTACTTTCCACCAGTCATTGGAGAAAAACAAAGTAATTGACATTAAATAGCTGGAAATAAATTATTTTACAAATGCTACTTCTAAATTACCTTTATGTTAGCTGCAAGGCTGTCAAGAGAAGATGCTAGAAGAAAGAGGAACAGGTGATTCAATGACTCATTATTACCAGTTGCCCCTACAACTGCTGTTGCACTTACCCCACAGCAGTACAAAAGCATTGCACAATGAATTATTAGAGAACTGAAATGCTCCCTTGCACATTACACCATCACTTTACAGTCTCCCTCGAATCACGGAGTTCTATGAGTTATTCTGTCCTCGTGAGGTCAACAATGAGGTTACACCGTTAATGATAGCACATATGGATATGGGAAGGGGAAAAGAGAGTCTGAAGTTGAAACAGTAAGTTCAGTAACCCCTAAGCAGCCAGGGAAACTCATATTTTCCCAGGGCTCAGAGCCTAAAAGAAAGCCATGTGCTTCAAATATAAAATTCATATATGCTGCTGCTTCTGCCATTCCCTTTATATGTGGTTTTCGTGGAATCCTATTTAGGCAGACGAACTTGAGGACACTTGTTCAAGGTACGCACAAATGTTAAATTGAGACAACGAAGACATGAGAGCTTGGAGAAACCTGACATGGCAAGAGAGTAAATCATTACGATTACCCCAAATACTCAGAATGAGTAAGTAGGCCTAATGCCAGAGAATGGTGAGGATGACTAGGAAGTGAATTAATTTAATACACATAAACAAAACCACAACTAAATTGGACTTTTCGAGGTTGAGAAGTAAAGTGGGTTTGAAAGCGCATTTGCAAGGCTATGCTAGAGCTCCCAGGGCATCCTGCAGTGTGACTGGGGCTTAGGCAGTGACAGAGGCTTTCCCTGACTACTGAGTCCCCTTGTGCCACTGGCAGTAAGAAGGAAACTACAAAAAGGGATTTTAAAGTCTGGAAACTGTCATGTCCTCTGGGAAGGCAGGTTTGTGTGTGTCCCTCTTATCCCAGGCGCTCCCTTCTCCCAGCTGGGCAGGGAATGGGCAATGCTAAGGCCTTTTTCAGACACAGCCACAATCCTGCACTAAAGTCCCCCTTGCTCACGATTTTGAGCACTACCCCACCCACAGGGGCTTGCGTTTGTCCCTTTGCCTCTCACAGTGCAGTCTGTGGACCAGCAGCATCGAATCACCTGGAAGCTTGTTAGAAAAGAAAGATCACAGGCCCCACCCCAGCCCTACTGAATCAGAATCTGCAGCTTAACCAGATCCTGAGGTGATACAAATGCATGTTCAAATCTGAGAAGCACTGCTTTGCTCTACCTTAGGCCTGGATGAACGAGCTGACAGGTGGCCTAAGCAAAGGTCTGGCTTGGAAGCTACAGGATCTGAGCCCAGAGGTCTGAATGTCTTCTTGAAATGTAAGTGTGTCAAAAACTTGGTGTGTGACCAACACACATTCTGTAACCTCTCTGGAACCTTAGTTCTCCACCAGCCAGGATTAGGAAAAAATAAAGGCCGAGACCAATGTGGTGTGTGAGTCCTATCATAATTGGGCCAGCATTAAGCCCAACTGGTCCTCTCTGGGAAAGGACATTTGCTATTGCCGGATTCCACAGTAGTAGGAAAGATAGGCGAGCCCGGTGAATTTCAATCCAAAGGACTTAAATTAAATGTCAGAGGTGACAAAGCACTTTCTGTGTCAAAGCGTACTCGTCCTTGGTTGGCTGCACCCAGTCACCAGGATCCAAGGACACTGGCTTCAGTCACCAGAAGAGAATATGCGACCCTTTAAAACTATACACCTTTAGGCTTAAGATAGGAAACCCTGTTGCCAGGGATGGTACCAGTACAGTCCCACAAGGAGGCAGAGAATGGGCTGCCGTCATCCCTTTCTAGCCCAAGAACTTTTATTAAGTTCAGGAATGGTTGAACTTCATTCCCATGACCTTCAGTATTGACACGGTTCATGTATTTCAATCAAAGGCAAAGGTCTCCAAGGGATGCTTCAATCCACTGACTCTCAATGTGTGGTCCAGGGACCTCCCCAGGTATCCCCCAGACCCTTGAGGGGATCTGCAAGGTCAAAACTATTCTCCTAATAATACTATGACATAAGTTGCCTTTTTCACTCTCATTCTGTCATCACTATACAATGGAGTTTTCAAAAAGCTACGTAACTTCTTGGCCTTCTGTCTAAGATCAAGTGTAATATTAAAAAGCTACATAGCACATTGTAATGCTGCCACTCTGACATTATGACAGTGGAATGTGTGCTTGTGTATTCTTGTATTTTATAAATTTCTCAGTTTTCATTTCTAATATGCTAAATATTAACAGATATCATCCACATAAGCAAAAGCTTTTTGGGGTCCTCAATTTTTAAGAATGCAATTTTATGTGGATATCATCCACACAAATAAAAGCTCTTTGAGGACCTCAATTTTCATGACACCTGAAAGTCTGAGATCCCCTGCCTTAACTGTTGCAGGCAGAGTTGACTAACACGAACTCTTATAAAGCAAATGTTACATCTCCTAATCACCATGCCAGAGAAATGGCGAGTCTTATTTGTTAGCTATCAATGGTGCTTTTGCAAGGAGTTTGCACCAAAACAAACTGCTTCCTGCTTTCCCAGTCCAGCCAGGACACATGCTGCCAGAGCACACGTGGGGACCACGCTAGTCAGCACAGTCTCCCCAGCATCTAGGGGAACTCTGAGACAGCTTCTCAGCTGACTCTACTCAACAGGAACTCCCTCCCTGGAAACCCCACAGCTGGAGAGTACTTGAAGTTCAACCCCAAGTTTCCAAAGAAACTTGCGATTCCACAGTATGAAAGAAGATTTAGAAGTAGGGTACATTTGTTCCTATAGGAAAATGTACAGGAGTAACAAGAAACTTGAATACCTCTTCTCATTGGAAAGGGAAAGTGTGAAAACTTGGATTTTCTTCTAGACTTCCCAGAATGATGTTCTGAAATACTCTCACCAAAGGGCTTTGCACTGTCCACCTGAAAGAAAGAAATAACATTTGAGCCCACCATAGCTTGTATTACCCTCTCCACCTTACCTGTAATGCCTTCCTCCCCCTCCATCGTGGGTCATGCAAGGGGGAAAAGAAGGTTGGGAATAAATTAAATCACAGTCTCCATATACACTCAATATTATCCCAGTAGGAGAAGTCTGTCCCTATCTCCACTGAGGCTAGGTCATGGAGAGATGGGCTAAACGTTAGCATAAAAAACTAAAGTTGGACACAAGTTATATTCTAACCACTGGTAAGGATCAAGCCCAGAAAAGAGCAAGTGAAGTTCATTTTGCATTCTTCTAAAACAGGGCAGAGTTTCGTGTTCCCAGTCTGAGCAGTGCTGACCTAGGTGGGGTCCTCCCTGAAGATAAGGGATTATCCCAAGATGACAGTTCAGCTTCCATATCCCCTGCCAGTCTGAGTGACTATATTATTTTACTTAAAGTGATCATATTTTCACAAATTGGACAATGTGATCTGCAAACATATAAAATAAATGGGGAGAATTGCTGGATTTGTTTTACCTTGTTTATTTGTTGTTGGGGTTTTTTAATTTCAAGAAGAGAGGTTATAATATTACTCTTCATTCTACTTGAAGAAATATATTGATTAAAATTCACAGTCTCCACAACATTAGGTCTTGTAAATTTAAATGCTTCTGCTTAAAGCAATACCAGATATCAGGTAATCTGGCTAAATGAAAGAGAATGTATAAAGCACTTAGAAAAGAGTTTTGCACTCAGGAAAGGCTAGATAAGACTTTGTTCAATGAAATAAATATCAAGCTACTTTTATTACCTAAGAAATCTACCAAGATTTTAAGGTTATTTATCCCATAACAGCACAGACTAAAGTTGAATTTTACAAAAATGTATTTCAAATAGAATAAATCAGACTGTCCTATAAACTCAATTCAACAATATTTTTGTGATGCCGTGTTTCAAGACTGGTTGCTAGATTTTTGCCAGACATTTTTATCCAAGTCACCATGAAGAAAACAGCTGTTCTGTGTTCTTAGCCAAAGAACATCTTCACACTAGCTAAAAATCAGCTCTGAACATGGTCATCTTAATGGCAGTGTGACTTGGGGGTTTACCATGCTTCCTATCTGATGTCAAATGCACAGATGTCACCACTGGTGACTTTAAGTCAAATTATCGATTTGACTATAATATCAATAGTTAACTAAGAGAATTATAAGAACTACTGGAGAATAAGTCATGAAGAATGGTGTCAAGAAGAATAAGAAATATTAGAAATGCTTATAATGTAATATTAACTGTATATATTGAGAAACTTATTTATATATAGTATAGTATAATTACAACTTTGTGGGAAAATAAGGCCTTTTGAATATGAAAAGGTGAAAGAAAATGCATTAAGTTAAATAAATTATTTAGTTGTTTTTATTATGCTGGTGAGCCTATAGATAATTATTTAGAATATTTCATTATTTTCCTTACTTTTTATAGTAGCCAAAACATTTAAGGAGACTAAAAGAACTAGTGTGATTAAATTTGCCAACTTCTCTGAGGTTTAGATCTAAAATAAATTTAATCAAGGGCTTTGATTATGGCACATTATTGCTTCTTCCTGCATATACATCTTCCCTGCTCTTTAAAGTATGGCCAATGAGCAACAACCTCATTTAAAACTTGAAGCAGTTTTCTTTAAAACTGATGAAGCTTTAGTTTTAGATTGATACAGAGTATATGCCAGCCTTTGTTATATGTCTTCTACCTATTAGTTCACTGATTCTTCTGGATGACGGTTGCAATGACACTATTAATTAACAATTTTCAAAAATTAAAAGCAGGGATAGCTTCTGGAGAGCAAGTCCTCTGTACAAAACATCTTTATAGGCATTTCCTAAACATGACTCTAGGACAGGAACATAATTTAATCAGTTATTATTCAGTTTGAATTCCCTCTTTAACATTTTTAAGTATATTTTATTGAGTATGCTATTATAGTTGTACCTTTTTTTTCTCCCTTTTATTCCCATCCACCCTGCACCTCCACCTCCCACCAGCATTCCCCCTTTAGTTCATGTCCATGGGTTGTATATATAAGCTCTGTGGCTTCTCCATTTCCTCTTCATAGTTTTAATCTTCTTTTTTTTAATAGATTTTATTTATTTTTAGAGAGGCAAAGGGAGGAAGAATGTGAGAGTAACATCGATCAGTTACCTTCCTCTTGCCCCCAACCAGGGACCTGGCCTACAACCCAGGCATGTACCCTGGCTGGGAATTGAACCAGCAACCTTTTGGTTCATAGGCTGGACCTCAGTCCACTGAGCCACACCAGCCAGGTGATCTTTTTCTTAGATAAGTCCTTTTAACATTTCATATCATAAGGGCGTGGTAGTGGTGATGACCTCCTTTAACTTGACCTTATCTGAGAAGTACTTTATCTGCCATTCCATTCTAAATGACGGCTTTGCTGGATAGAGTAATCTTGGATGTAGGTCCTTTCCTTTCATGAGTTTGAATACTTCTTTATTTAATATTAACCAATTAGTTTTATGACATAAACTTCCTGTATTTCAAGCTCATTCACACCCTCACCATTCCAAAGAACTCTGAAAAATAATTTTCAGCTCACATGTCTAACTACAAACGGAGGTTTACTTTCTCTGGAGATTTTGAAGTTATTTCCAAGGTTCAACTGAGCTGGCTGGTCCTGGAAGAAATGCCTGGTAGAATATGGAGAGGGCACCCGGGACTGCATGCTCTGGGGCGATTTGTTGAGATTATGTTCCCTTGACTTCCCATGTGTATTATTTAAGGGGAATTTTGGTCCATATGGTGTAGATAAAGGACTTCGTGACTTATGACTTTCTTCCTGAAACCAAAAAGGAAAAAAGAAAAAACAATACTTTTAAAAACAAAAATAAAAAAAGAAAATTTTATCAGAATATAACTATATCTAATTGAACTTTGTTTAACTAAGGTAGAAAACTGACCATTTCAGATTTGTAAAACAGAAACTCAAGTAAGGGCATTTTTCTACTTAATTTTTCTTCAGTTCAGCTTAACATTACTTGTATTTATAACTTGCTATTATGTTGTATTTCAGTTAATAACAGTGAGATTTATTTGTACCAGGAGACAGTTGGTAGTATTAGATACTTCCCCCAGTTATAGACAGATGATCGATCAATACACAGATATTAAGACTGAGATTGAGAGAATATGGTATATACTCAGATCCAGCAATTTCACACCAGTGAATTTATTATAAGGAAATCATTATGACCATGTGTTTAGCTAAAAATATTTTTATAATAGTTCAAAACTGAGAAACCAACTATATTGGAAAGTTGTGAGTAAGCAATTGCCTCTCAACTACAAACCCACCTTTCTAGACTCTGCTTGTAATACAGGGCTGTCACTCTGCAAAACCCTTCTTCTCCAGCTATCATTTGACTCTACCACCACTGGGAGGCGCCAGAGGGAGCCTGCAAGACTGCACCAAGAAGGCGGAACTGACCACTGCCAGTTTGCATTCTATTCCTGTCAGCACCAGCCCAGCAACCATGCTTTATCTTGGCAACAGCACATGGTTCCAGTGTATAGTTCTTACCACTCCAATAATTCCAGAACTAGCCTTAGTGCGACCCCCTCAGACATACCAGCACTCGGAGATTTGAGTCTAGCCCCACAGGAGCTGAGGCACCTGCTATGAGCAATGTCCCCCCTCAGAGGTCTGAGTCCCAGCTCATCCAAGTCCTACCTCTGAATTCCTGAGGAAGCACCCAGGAAGGCAGCCCCTCCACAGGGTCCCTCTCCTATGAGATTCCCTTCTATGGGGTTTCTTCCTCAAGCTTCTATGTTCTCGATGGCCCAAACTCTTTCATTGGTTTCCTCAGTCCAAGGGATGGAAGCACTTCCTGCAGTTACTATCTCCATCACTTCAGTGTTCCTTTTACCCCTCAGTACTCCAGCCTTTATTTAGCCTTTTTTTTTTCATTAAATATTTCTGTTAAAATAATATGTGTGGTTTGTTTTCCTGACTGGACTGTGACATATCAGTCAAGTTCCCAACAGTAGGAATATGGTTAGCCAAATAAATTATGGTGTTACTGAGCAATGGCATACAATGAAGCCATGACAATTTGCCTGGGGTAAAAGTACTTAAGGAGTCCTGGCTGGGTGGATCAGTTGGTTGAAATGTCATCTGGTACACAAAAAGGTTGCAGGTTCAATTTCCAGTCAGGGCACATACCTAGGTTGTGGCTTTGATCCCTGGTCAGGGGGTGTAGAGGACACAACCCTTTGATGTTTCTCTCTCACATTGATGTTTTCCTCTCTCTGTCTCTCTCCCCCACCCTCCCTCCCTTCTTCTCTCTAAAATCAATAAACATATCCTCGGGTGAGGATTTTTTAAAAAAGCACTTAAGTACGTAAGAACATGTTCATGGTATATTAAGTGAAAAAGGAAGGATATAAAATAATATGCAGTATAGTATGATTCCAATCTTAAATAAAAGTATATGTGTTGTATAAAAGAATATACTCAAAAAATTATGCTCATCTCTAGATAGTAAAAATGACATATAATTTTTAATTTTATGTCCTTTTTGCTTATTTCTATTTTTCTAATTTTCTAAAATAAGTGGGATACTCTCACTATGACAAAAAATAAAATATATTAATTTTATTTTATTTTTGATTGACTTGAGAAAGAGAAAGAGAGAGAAACATCAATTTGTTGTTCCACTTATCCATGCACTCATTGGTTGATTCTTGTATGTGCCCTGACCAGAGATCAAACCCATAATATTGGCGTATCAGGACGACGCTCTAACCAACTGTCCTACCTGGCCAAAGCAAAAATATTACTTTTATAAGAGTTAAAAGGAAGATTACATATATACACACACACACACATATATATAAAAGGAAGATATATAAAATTTATATGTATAAAAAAACCTATGTATAAATATATATAAATAGGAGGAAAAGATATATTATACATATAAAATTTATATGTATATAAAAGACATATATAATTTATATATATAAACACACACACACATATATACACACACATATATGGAGGTTTTAAAGAAAAAAATAGACTGAAAAATTCACTGTGCATACATATAATTGGAGAAAATGGTGGGTAAAGAAAAACTGAAAAGCAGCTAATTACTTCCTTAAAATTAATCATTGGTCTCCCACTGTATGAGTTATAATGCCCAGAGGATTGATGGATTTGCACAGACTCTTGTGATTAAGTACCCACAGCCCACATTTTCAAGGTCTTTTGAAGGATCAGGCAAGATTTAGGATGACAAGCAAATTATTCAAAGAAGCTTTACAAATTACATTACATTCATTCTCCATACTGTTCTAGAAAGGACTTTAAATTGTTACAAAATTGTGTACAACAAGGTAAAAGAAACACAGGAAGAAATCAGGGTGACGGGGAAGCTAGGACTGAACAAGAGAATGAAATGGAGGGAGTGCTCACAGATGCCCCAAGACCTTTCATGATAACCAAAGATGGTCCACAATACAACTCTGAGCTTCAATCTCAGAAGAAAGAAGGAAACACTATTGTTCATTAGATCAAGAGTAAAAATCATGGAACAACAACCACCAAAAAAACTAACTAGCTTACGTGTCAAACTTGTGATCTTAGCTCGAGATCATTCTGTTCCACCAACTGTACCATGATGAATGTGTCAAACATTCACTCTAATGTGAAAAGCTGGGCAAACAGTTTTATAGAAATTCAAAGTTAGCAATAAGTCTCCAGGTTTCAATTCATCCAGTTGCATCTAAACTTGATAAACCAAGTTCTTTAAACTTGTGGAGAAAATTCTTGACATTTCTATTACTGGCTTCTTGATTATACTTACAAGAAATCTGTGTCTATGCAGAAGCACACATTCTCTGATGGCTGTCCTTGTAGAAAACTCTATTTTGGGAGCAATGCCCTAAAAATAAAATAGCATAAAAGAGGCAAGTAAAATGATTGGAAACAGTTTCTTTGTCCATCCCATTCTAACTTGAAATAATGCAAGAACCTAATTGCACTTTTGTGTGGTAGGCATAATCCATATGCATTACTTAAAATATACACATAACAAATATATATATACACAATGAAATATTATTCAGCCTTAAAAAAGGACATTTTGCCATTTTCAACAACATAGAAGAACCTGGAGGACATTATGCTAAATGAAAGAAGCCAGATACCACAAGATAAACACCACTTGAACTCACTTATATGTGGAATCTACAAGAGTCAAACTCATAGGAGAAGAAAGTAGAATGCTGGTTGCCAGGAGCTTATAGGATGAGGGAAATGGGTAGATGTTGGGTCAAAGGGTACAAAATTTCAATTATGCAAGATGAATAAATTCTGGAGATCTAATGTACAGTGATGTGACTATAGCTAACAGTACTATATTGTTATTAGATATTTGAAATTTCTAAGATCTTAGGTGTTCTTACCACAAAAGAAAATGGTAACTAGTAACAGTACGTGGTGGATATATTAATTAGCTTGATTGTGGCAATTATTTCACAAAAACATCAAGTTGTACACCTTAAATGTATACAATTCTTGTCAATTATATACCAATAAAGATGAAAAATAAAAAATAATATTTAAGAATAGCTAAACACATAAGTTGTATTACATGCTAGGTCCTGACTTAAGTCCTTTGCATGTAGGAACTCATCTAATCCTCAAAACCACCTAATAAGGTGGGTCTTAATAGTATCTCTACTTTTTAGAGGAGGAAACTAAGACCCAGAGTTAGAGTAACTTGCCCAGCTAGTGATGGCAAAGCTGGTTATTGAACCCAGGCATTCCAGTGTCTCTGCAGTTAGTTACTCTAATGAAATTAGATTACCTAGGGCAAATGAGGGATAGGAGTTTTCCTTCCCTATCTACTTGCTTTGAAAAACTTGCTTTATATCTCATACCAAATATTTATGTTCACTTGACCTATTTCTAAACTCTTCATTTTGTTGCACTGATTGATACTCTTATTTTTGCTAAGTATCACATTGTCTAAAATATTGTGAAATATATATTTCAGATCAAATATTATATCCAATGCCACACAGCTGGGGATTGATAGAGCCAGGATTTGCAACTGTCAGTCAACAAAGCCCATATTCTTTCCATTACTCCATGCTACCTCCTGAGGGGTAGGGAGACTCAGCTTGTTTCCTGTGCTTTCATTCCTATACACATCCATTCCTGTGCCATCCTCTTGTCCACAAAACAAGTCTTTCACAGACACAACCTACATTCTTAGCTCCTTTTTTGTGGTATGGGGAGAACTCTAGAATGCATAGTATGCCCTTAAGAGTACTCGGCATAGACTGGTGGCTCAAAATTTCTGGGCTTATAAACACAAGGGCCTGGGTGCTGCACAGGGTCAGATCACCCAAGGGGGCATTTTATAAAGAACATACAATGCCATGACCAGCATCACCTCTGGTTGACAAGACTGCCCACATGAAGAAGAGGACTGGGGGCAGTTCCAGGCTCCACAGTGCTACTGGTGAAATCACAAGACATCACATGTGCAGCAGGCCCCTGGTCCCCCATGGTGCAGTTGCCTGAGCCTGAACAAGTCATCTCTTGAGCCACAGACTTATACAGTCTTCTCACTGTGTCACAGGGAGGCAGTATTAAACCTTCAGTGGCAGTACAATAAAATACAACAACTCACCTTCATTGTGCACTTAACTATATACCAGTATTATGCTAAACACTATCCATATATTATTTCATTTAACCCTCACAATAACCTATGAAGAAAGTACTATTATTAGTCCCATTTTATAGGTGAGAAGACTAAGGTAGATTAAGTAATTTACCCTAAGTCACAGTGTCAAAACTGGGGTTGAACCCAGATGATCTTAGGCCATACTCAACCACTATCCCTGTAGCTACTCAAGAGTTCCTCACATCCTGGCCCCTGTGCCTAGAGAGGAGAGGAGGGTCCCTGCCAGGAAGGAATCCGCACTCTGTAACGCACTCTTGCTCACCTTAAATAACCTCCACTCCTGGCAATGATTTATAGACATTAAGAAGGAATGTGTTCTCTTTTTCACGGAAGCACCAATTATAGCATAATAGTTTAGAGCTAAAATTTATAGGGTCTGTTTTGTCTGATAGTCTTAGCAATGGGATGATGGTGATGATGGTTGGGTCAATAAATGGATTTAACAGGAGGATTTTTCTAGAATCATTGCACTAACAAAAACATAAAATTAACTA
The DNA here is from genome assembly GCA_004024845.1 of Tonatia bakeri. Taxonomy (NCBI): domain Eukaryota; kingdom Metazoa; phylum Chordata; class Mammalia; order Chiroptera; family Phyllostomidae; genus Tonatia; species Tonatia bakeri. The sequence continues at coordinate 34,037 of PVIA01009379.1, read as the reverse complement.
AAAGTTAATAATTTTAAAAAATAATATTCTCCCTGCTTATCTTATAAATTCAGTCCTCACCTAACAAGAAAACAGATTATATTTTTTTAAAAATCTTGACCTCAGCAGTAAAAGGGAAGTGAGGAGGGAGGGAGGCTGTTAAGAGTATCAAGTGAATAAAATAAAACAATATGGAAATACAAAGAAAAAGCCACAGTTGAGTGGAGGAAATCTAATTCCTTAAAAATTGATAAATTAAGAGAAAAAAATGAAGTGAATGATTTGCCTGACCTGCACATATAATTTACTCTCATGTCATACAATATTAATAAAAAGAATTCTGACAATAAACAGGAGGGAACAGCGTCAGGCAGTGACTAACAGTGCACACCTCGAAGTCCAACAGGCCAGCATGAGGATCCCTGCTCCACTGCTCACCTGCTCTGGGACTCTGAGTACATTTCTTAAACTCCCTATGCCAGCTTCTCCATTGATAAAATGAGGGGAAAAATAGTAGCCACCTTGCAGGGCCGAGGACTGACAAGATAATCCTTGTAACAAGCTCGGCACCGTGCCTGCATCTCATGAGCACACAACAAATGCCGGCTATTATTAAAACTTCAGCAAGTGGTTTTATTTTGCTTTACAGGATATATGAGAGAAACTGGGCTCCTCTATCTTTTTACAAATTGTTTAAAATAGAGTTTGATTAACTTCATTGTAAGAATTGATACTTTAATGCATGAGGATCTTTCCCCGCAGTTTTAAAGCCTTTTCTCATAAATCTGCATTTATGAACAACTATAAATACAACTTCCTATACATTCTTCTTCCTACATCTGTTCATAAAGGTAAACAAAGGTAACATCTGGAAAAATGTAAGAGGCTGTGCTTCTCCTTGTCTTGATACTTAGCTGGATACCAGCCCAATGTTGACTGATGGCTTTTACTCACTAGAAAACTCAAGTAAACCAAACTTAATATAAGGCAGATTCCTCACCTGATTCTCACCAGTTTTTACTCTTTTAGCTTCTGAAGAGCAATATTCCCATAATTCAAAATAAAAAGGCAAACATCTCATGAATACCATGGATATAAGTGATACACGAAGAATATCTCTGAGAAAAAAATGGTGTCAGTGATATTCACAGAACCCTCCAAGATAACGGAGGGCTTAAAGTTACAGTCATCAGGAATTCTGATTAGGACAACTTTTGATGAATTCTACTGTTTGAAGGATTAGAACTACAAGTTCTGTCATCATAAATGTCACAGAAATGGGGACCCGCATGTTATCTATTCTGCACAACATTCTCAACAAAATAGAAATGATAACAAGTTGAATATTAAATATGCATTTTATAATTTACAAAGATGTGGCCCTTAAAATGGAGGCCATCCAAGTGACATAAAAGTCAAGTAAACTGTCAGAGTTGCTACAGAGTTAGAAATCATCACAGATAACATCAAAATGAATATTTTGAATTTGGTTCAGATAATGCCCGCCAACAGTTAGATTATCAACTGAATACCTGAAACCTATATAAGTTTATTAAGCAATGTCACCTCAATAAATTCAATTAAAAAATAAATAAAACGATTATCAGCTGAATAACTGCCCTATCATTTAAGATCCATCATTAGTATCAGTCTGTGAATCTCTGTCACTCTCCCCTCTGTTAAATGGGGACCATAACATCTGCCTTGCCTGACCTGAGAACTGTTATGAGGAAAGTAAGATATCATATGAAAAACTGAAGTGCAAACTAAATGAGAGGTAGCATTATTACTATTACTGCCCTATGTTACTTTATTACTAAAACAACGGCTATAATTAAATAAATTGATATCCCATCTTTCAGTTAATCTGCACTAAGAGGAGGTAAAAAAAAAATTCTTTTTATAATTATGTGACAGTGTGAGTATGATTTAGCCAGATGAGGTAAGATCAGATCCCACCCCTCAGATCAGTAACGGGAATCTTTCTGAGTGGAGCATCTGAACAAGGCTATAAGCAAAATAACAAGGGTTCTGACCAAGATGAAGGCATCAGCCTAAGAGCAAGCCCTATCAGGAACAAAATGTTCAGGCCCCAACGATTTCTCTTGCAACAGAAGCCCAGCTGGGCATAAATCGCTTACGGGAAAACCTGCAGCTGTTTTCATGAGCACCTCCCTACACATGCCAGGGTTCGAAGGTGTCAGCTTGGGCTCGGGGAAAAGAAACTCCCGTGTGTTTTCTTCATAGTAGGCCAACTCTTCCCATGCTAGAAGAAAGAAGGAAAGGCATAAGTAGATTTACATTCTCAAAATAATGTATCTATATCCCAAGCTTAACAAAATAAAAGCTTAGATAGATGACGGCAGTGAGGCGGAGATGGCACATAGATAAAAAGATATTTTTATTACAGTACCTATTTAATTCAAGAGGCAGATGACTTCTACTACTTTTTATCTCATGGATAATTTTTAAAAGCACCCCCCAAGTCATAACAGGGATAAAACACTATCTAAAGGTTTGTTCTACAAAACAGAACAAAGAGGAAAATCTCTTTCCATCCATCTGTCCATCCACCCATCCACCCATCTATCTATTCTTTCCTTCAACAAATGTTTTCTTGGGACAAATCACAGGCCGGGTGCTGGGGACAGAACAGGAACGAGGCAGACAATGCCCTGTTCGTGCAAAAGTCACAGTGCAGATGGGGGTTCAGTGTGCTCTGTAATGTAAGGATGCAAATGTCCCAATGGCCCAGAAAACAGCTAGAGCTGTGGTTCTTAGCAGGGCGGGTTTCAGCCCCAGGGGCACTTCCAAAATGCGTAGAGACATTTCATGAGTGGGAGGAGTCAAAGGCCCTGCAATGCTGGAGACACTACTGCACAACCGCCTGACCTCCTCCCAGACATTCTTTCCAGCAAGAAACCACTGTATGAACCTAACTGATACATATAAATACAACTTTTTTGCATAATTTTAAAATACGATGGATTTTCAGGAATGGAAGTAGTTGTATACATTAAGGAAGAATTGTACTTTCCTGTTTGGATCTTTACTGAGATCCTTTTGGCATTTTGAAAATCATGTCACATCTAAATACTTCACTATGCCCAACATTTACATGCTGATATACGTATTTTATTTTAAATCATTTTCCTTTTATTTCTCCTTTATATCACAGTTCAAATACTGTGGTTTGTATAAGCTGGTTCTATTAACTAAGAATATTATTTCAGTATGGTAAAAGGGATGCTACAAAATATTAACCTAAGTAGATCTGAGGTCTAACAGGACTGAGAATCACTGAGCTTAAGGATGGAGAAGCTGCCATCTGAGCCCTCCTCGCCTACACGGTAGTTGCTACACAAGTGGTTTGGACTGCGCGTGGCCCCTCTGCGGAGCACTGCCAAAATAGTAACCTAACCAATGAGGGGGCGTTGTTGCCTGGCGACTGCCATTCTACTGGTAACAAGAATTCTGATGAGGGTATTTTTTGGTACATCAACTGTAGAAATAATCAGCCTTTTATCAAACAACATAATGGATCAATTTCTTCCTACTTTTTTCACTTACTGGGTTCTAATAAGGATAATGTGCAAAACATGTATTCTGTATCTTTCATCACAATACCCTTTCTTTCTACTCTTCTTCTCTCAGACGTGCCCCACCCACAATAAACTAATAATGCATCTTTCCCTCCCCTGCTGTGCACTCGCTCAGTGTAGGCTATTCCTTCTAAAATGTCTCTTCTGCCTTCCCATCCTGCTGAGATCCTGCTCATCATTCAAGTTTCACCTTAAATGTCCTACAGCATATCCAACATAACAGGTTCAAAATAGAACTCTTGATTGTTTTTCCACCACAAATAAGCTCTTTCCTCCTCCCATCAGAGGAACCAGTACCAGCTGCTCCAGCCAAACATTTAGGATTTATCCTTGATTCTACTCTAGCATTCCTTACATAAATCCATTAGCAAGTCCAGTTGACTCTATCTCCAAAATAAACATAAAACTGTCCCCTTCTCTCCATTCATATAGCTACCACCCTGGTCCAAACCCCGTCCACCTCTCTCCTGGACTACTGTCATGACCTCCTAGCTGTTCAGCCTGCTTCCACTCTTCCTGCACTCAAATCCATTCTCCACACATTGTGATGTTATAAATACATCAGAAGGAGCCCTTCACCTGCTCCCCACAATGGGCATGACCTCCCTGCTTTTGTTGGCTAAAGAGACTTCCTCCATTTAGGGATCTCAAAAGTACAACTTGAAAATGGGAAGTGATGTGGCAATTTCCTCACCCATCACTAGCAACAAAATATGAATTTCTACTGAAAGCTACAACATACTGGGTAAAAACTCAGGCTCTAGGTTCAAACAGAGTTGGGTTCAGATTCTTACTTTTCCAATTGCCAGCTTTGTGACTAAGCAAATTACATAAACTCCTTTAGTTCTCTCTTCAGGAAAATGTAAAATTCATAACAGTACCGCCTCTTAGTACTATCATGAGGACAAATGACAAACACGAGTGAAGTGCAGAGCACAGTGCCTGCATTACCTGCCATTACCAGGAAGGCTCCCTGACACCAGCCCAGCAGCGGTCCCAGCACTACCCTGGTCTCCATGACTATTGTGTTTTCAATAATATGTTCCTAGTGGGAACAAACACCTTGATGCATGATGGTATGATGCTCTACACATTGAGATTTTCCTTTTTCCTTTTCGCATGTTTTTGCCTAGTTCTTGTCACTGCATCCAGAATGATAAATTACTATTCCTGTATGTAGCAAGAATTAAGATGCAAATAAGTTGTCAGAGAACTGGAGGTGAGCTCATCTACTATCTTTGGAATCACAGGGATAAAAAGAGACAGAGAGCATTAGAGAAACAGAAGGCTGCAAAGCTTCTCAATTCTGCCTCTCTGGTTTGGTCTAGAGATCCAAAGTGCCTCCCAGTATGGAAATGTCAGCACACCAAGGGGATATTACAGCAAGAGTTTAGGTTGTAAATAATAAACAAACAAAGACACAGGCTGAGCAATTCTTATAGAGCAAGTGAAATGTCTGAAAAACTCCATTCTTAATAGGCTATGGCACAGACAGGGACATCATCAGTCCCATCAGTGAACAGGTGCTCCCCAAGAAGGAAACAAGTGAGACTTCAAAAAAAATAATTTTAATAACAATACTGGTTCAAGAAATACCTAGCATTTGCAGAGCATATCAGAATTGACAGCTTGTTTCCCAATACAAGATCTCATTTGATTCCCTCTTTGCAGATAAGGAAACTGAGGCTCTGAGAGTTGAAAACACTTGTCTCGAAGCCCCATGGCAAAGTAGAAAGGCAAAACCAGAACATCCGAGGCAAAAGTTCTTTCCCAATAATGCCTAATAAACATTCTGATGAAGTATAAAATCAAGCTCTGAATGAGGGAGCGGGTGCCCACTAAAATAGCTTTACAGCTGGACTGACTATACAAAACACATACCAAAGTAGGGGTTTTATTTAAATCACTAAAAGGAAGCACCAAGTTCACTGTCATCCAGGGTTATGCTGCCCTCCTGTGTCCACTCCCTTTTTCCCAGCTTTGTAAACGGCAGGCGGATTGGGGGCGAGTCTATTGCTTCTAAGACAAATAATTGGGTCTTTTCTTTCTTTAGCTGCAGAGCTGTATGCAAATCTGAGGTACATGTATCATTAACTTAATGATCATAACGTCTTTGATGATAATAAGTGTGTTTGGAAGCAATGTGAAAACGTACAAAACAGTAAAGTAATACATACAGCAAAATGAAAATGTATCAATTCAGCCAATGAAGAGCTGGTCCTCATAAACCTCAATGTGGCCCATGTTACCACGCAGTACAGTCTACATGAGATTTCAAGCAAACCATATTTATTTAATCATTTGTATCAAGGACTGGTAGATCAGAGGTTTTACCACCGGCACCCCAGGCCTAGTGCCACCTGCACAATTCCAGGAAGTGGCACAGGGTAGGGCCTGCACACCCGCAACAAACATATGCTGCACGGTAAATCAGTCTATAATGCGCCTGAAACTGAGTGCATTTGTTATTTTGAGCAATTTGAATTTAATGACACTCTGAAATTGAAGGAATGTAGACCCAAAAAAGTATATAATAAAGCCTCCATTGTGTATCTGATTAACTTTTAAGTTATAACCAATATGCATACACCCAGCTTCAATATTCTCCAATCATCATAGTTTCAAACAATTCTTGCAACCATCTCACAGATGGATTTCTGGTCATGTGAAAAACATACGGCAGTCTAGGACATATTAAATTTTAAAAAGCAAGTTGCAAAATACATACATTGAACCAAAATATAATACTAAATATACATATATAAATACTAGATATATTTAGTGTATATATATATGCACCATTTTAGGACTGGTTGAATATACTAAATGCATTATATTTATACTAAATACACCTTAAAAGGTCTAAAAAGTATACACAAATTGTTAAGTAATTATTGTCAGTTGATGACTTTAAAAAAGTCAAGGCTTTTGACTTTTTCCTTCATAAAATTTGTTAATTAAAAATTTTATAGAATAATTAGGCATTGGTAATTTTTTAATTCATGTAAAATTAAACTAAAATGGGCCTATTTCTATCTTACTAGTATACTAAAATATAACTTGTCAGTTAGCAGTGATTTATGTTTAAACATAAAAGTAGGTCAAATAAGAAAAAAACTTATGGGAAAAAAAAGCCCTCAATGCCCTGATTTTAGTCTGAGAAAGACTCAGTGGGAATTTCTGAAAAGTAGAGAAGAGATATTGCTGGCCTTCTCTCTGTCATGTCAACCCAAGAAAGCAATGACATGTGCAAGAGTGTCTGTCCCTAGATCCATGGAGAGTGTCTTATCTGTTTTTAGAGCCTGCTTCTCCCAATGAACCAAGAGGCAGAAGAAAGGACTACAGACTCCTGGGTCCACTCCATAGGGGCCTTGACCTGCTCCGGGGCAGCCACAGTGGGCAGAGCGAGGATCCTCACAAAAGCCTCCACAGCTACCTCTGCTTTAGCTGAGGCATCTGCCAGTAAAGTGGTGGAAACTTGCTGGAGATCAGTTTACTCCCAGGTTACAAAATATGGTTCAATCTAATAATTCTATCCTTTGTAAATATACCAAGAGGAAAAGATAATTTTTATAAAAATGTGAAATACAAAAAAAAAACCCTAAATGCTCAACCATACCAATTTAAAGATAATTCTAACACTACAGAAAAATACATAGCTATTGAAAATAACAACTACAGGTAACAATATAGAATGAAAAAATAAAAAACAAAATAGTATGTACATACTGTTTACAAACCTATAAAAACATATAAGTAAATTAACAAAACTGTAACTATTTAAAATAATGATGTAGAACTATGATTTTTTAAAAAACAACAGGAATACAGGATGGGAGAAGTTAATAATAAGAGAAAATGTATGTAATACTATGTAAAAATTCCACACCTTGGTATTTTCTTCTGTCTACAGGAAAATATCAAGAAACAGATTCACCAAAATATAAATAAAAGTTTTCTCATTATTTGGGGATGCTTTTTATGATACAGTAAAACTACAAAGATTCATTTGAGGGAAGGGAAAGGGCAAAAATTTATAATGGCAAAGATCAGAAGAGCATTAGAAATGTTTCTGAATCTAGGTATATTCTCTCTCTCTCTCTCTCTCTCTCTCTCACGCACACGCACATGCACACACACATGTGCATGACTCTGATATCACCAGATAACTATTGGGTTGGCCAAGTCCATTGTTTTTTCTGCAAGGTGGCTCTAATATTGCTTAGTTGTCTTTAACTTCATTGGAAAAAATTTTGTTAGATTGTGACAGCTGTCACATCTGGGTGCATTTAAAAAAACCTACCAAAACTGGTGAATTTTTGTGCTGCCATTTTAATACTGAAGATGAAAGAAAATATGCAACATTTTGGTGTATTATGCTTTATTAAATTTCATGAAAGGTAACACAACTGAAATGCAAAAAAAGATTTGTGCAGTACATGGAGAAGGTGCTGTGGCTCATCAAATGTGTCAAAGTGGTTTGCAAACTTTCTCGTACTGTTGACATTGTGGCCAAACAATTCTTTGCTGTGAGGCTGTCTTATGCACTGGATGATGTTTAACAGCACCCTTGGCCTCTACCCACTACAAGCCAATAGCATAAGATAGCCAACATACTCAAAATATCCAAATTGATAGTTGTATAAATGAAACCAGTTATTGGTGAAAACAAAAAGTGTGCCTTTTATTTTATGGGAAAAAAGTAGCAGCCTTTTTGGCCAACCCAGTACTTTGAGAGACTATGTGTAAGAATTGGTGCCACCAGGTGGCGGTTCCCACTCTCTCACTAGCTCAGGTCTCCAGCCATTCAAGACACTGCAAAGCAAAGGCAGCACAGAACATTTTCCCCTAAAGTCCCATTATTCTAGCATAGGAGTCACAAACGTTTTCTGTGAAGGGCCAGACAGTAGATATTTTTAGGTTTTGAGTATGGTCACAACTACTCAGCTCTGTCATTGCAGCATGAAAGCAGCTCTAAACAATACTTAAATGAATGAATGTGGCTGTGTTCCAATAAAACTTTATGAACAATGAAATCTGAATTTTTTTTATTTTAAATTATTTTTTACTTATAAAACACATGCTTATTATAGAAATTTAGTAAGTATAGAAAGGTATTCTTTTAAAGAAGGAAAAAATCATCCATAATTCTGCCATCACAGATAATTACTCAACATTTAGCATAATTCTTTCCCATCTTTCTGATATGTATATTTTTACACAGATTGACAGACTGAGAACTATAAACTCAGCATCCTAACCACCACCCTCTTTTAAAGTCTCCCAGTAATTACAGAAGTTGAGAATTATGTTTGTCAGAATCTCCTTTTCTGTATGGTTCTGAGTTAGAGTTTGCCTACAAGAGAATTTGCACAAGATGTGACAGAGATGTCATTATCACCCTGAGACAGTTGCCGTCAGATGCCTGGGCTGATGGGAGAGTCACAGAGGCTTCCTAGTAAACTGTCAAGAACCAGCTGCCTCAGTGCTTTGGGCTCAGGTTTTCATTGTTGACTTCTTGGACCATCAGTGGCAGCTTCCCTGACACCTATTCCTCCAACTTTTTTTTAAATATATTTTATTGACTATGCTATTACAGTTGTCCCATTTCCCCCCCCTTCGTTCCCCTCCACCCTGCACACCCCCTCCCACCCACATTCCCCCCTTTAGTTCACGTCCATGTGTCATAAGTTCTTTAGCTTTTACATTTCCCATACTATTCTTGCCCTCCCCCTGTCTATTTTCTACCTACTGTCTATGCTACTTATTCTCTGTACCTTTTCCTATTCTCTCCACCTTTTCCTATTCTCTCCTCCTCCCGCTCCCCTGTTGCTAACCCTCCACGTGATCTCCCTTTCTGTGGTTCTGTTCCTGTTCTAGTTGTTTGCTTAGTTTCTTTTTGTTTTTGTTTTTGTTTTAGGTGTGGTTGTTAATAATTGTGAGTTTGCTGTCATTTTACTGCACATGTTTTTTTATCTTCTTTTCTTAGATAAGTCCCTTTAACATTTCATAAAATAAGGACTTGGTGATGATGAACTCCTTTAATTTGACCTTATCTGAGAAGCACTTTATCTGCCCTTCCATTCTAAATGAAATCTGGGATGTAGGTCCTTCCCTTTCATGACTTGAAATATTTCTTTCCAGCCCTTTCTTACCTGTAAGGTCTCTTTTGAGAAATCAGCTGACAGTCTGATGGGAACTCCTTTGTAGGTAACTGTCTCCTTATCTCTTGCTGCTTCTAGGATTCTCTCCTTCATTTTTACCATAGCTAATGTAATTATGATGTGCCTTGGTATGTTCCTTCTTGGGTCCAACTTCTTTGGAACCCTCTGAGTTTCCTGGACTTCCTGGAAGTCTATTTCCTTTGCCAGAATGGGGAAGTTCTCCTTTATTATTTGTTCAAATACCTTTCCCACTTGTTGCTCTTCCTCTTCTGCTTCTGTTGTCTCTATAATTTGGATGATGGATTGTTTAAAGATGTCCTGGAGGTTCCTAAAAGCTTCTCCTTATTTTTTTGAATTCTTATTTCTCCATTCTTTCCTGTTTGGTTTTCTCTTTCTTCCTTCTGGTCCACTCTATTGTTTTGAGTCCCAGCTTTCATTCCATCACTATTGGTTCCCTGTGCATTTTCCTTCATTTCTCTTATCGTAGCCTGCATTTGTTCATCTAATTTGAGACCAAAATCAACCAATTCTGTGAGCTTCCTGATCACCAGTGTTTTGGACTCTGTATCTGATAGGTTGCCTATCTCTCGGTCGCTTAAAAGGATGGGTTCTGGGGCTTTGATTTGTTCTTCCGTTTGAACCATCTCTCTCTCTCTCTCTTTTTTTTTTGTTCTGGTCCCAACTGTTACAGTAAGGAGCGGAGCCTTAGGTGTTCACCAGGGTGGGGCACCCCAGTCGCTGGGTTGTGATGTTGTATGTGGGGACAGGGTCAAGAGGGAACAATGGCGTTGCTCCGTTCCATGAGATCTCAGTCCCTTCTGCTGCTTCCCCCAAGCAAACTGGCCCCTCTGGTGCCAATTCCCATGTGGGTGGGCTTGTGCTCACCATGGGACCCTCCAAGGACCTCCCCTGTGAGGCTGGGTGTCTCTCCATGCGCCTCAACTCCCACAGATGTCCTCAATCAGTGTCCTGAGGCTCCATTTCCCAGCGCTGAGATCCTGGGTTGCGTGCACTGCCTTGCTTTACAATCGCTGCCTCACTGGGTCTTCCTGTTGCCACCCCTCTGCTGGGGTCTGCCAGCTGCCACCTGCACACTCAGGGTCCACCCGCTGGTTTTGCGCATCCCAGATGCCTTATGTGCCCCAGATGCCTTACGCACCCGGTCCTAACTCTCTCAACTCTCCGAGCCACCACCCATGCCTGGCTGCTCGTCTCCGCCCTCCTACCAATCTGGATGAACGGGTCTAATTCAACTTCTTGATTGTCCGACTTCCATTCAGATCAATTTTCTGTCATTACTGGATGTTATTCTGTTTCTAAATTGTTGTTGTTCCAATCTTGGTTGTGCATGGAGGTACAGTGCGTCTACCTATGCCTCCATCTCGGCCAGAAGTCTGAAATCTGAATTTCATATAATTTTCATATCACTAAATATTTGTATTTTTAAGTTTCTTTACAACCAGTTAAAAATGTAAGAACTGAAGACAGCTTGGCAGTTCCTTAAAAAGTTAAACATGGAGTTACCCAACAATTCCACTCCTAGGAAAATACCTAAGAGAACTCAAAATGTCTACTCATCCAACAACTTGTACATAAATGTTGATAGCAGTATTACTCAGAATATTCAAAAAGTGGGAACAACCCAATGTCCATCAACTGATGAATGGATAAGCAAACTTACTCATGTAAAAGAATAGTATTGGTTATGTGGTATATCCATATAAAAGAATATTTGACCATAAAAAGGAATGAAGTACTGACACATGCTATAACATGGATGAAACTTGGAACATGATTAACTGAAAGAAGCTAGACATAAAAGGCCATACATTATCTGATCCCAGTATATAAAATATCCAGAACAGGCAAGCCGATAGGAACAGAAAGACTGACGGTGGCCAGGAGCTGTGGGGAGGAAGGAATGATAAGTGACTCTGAATAAGTGCAGAGTCTCTTTCCAGGTAATAAAAATATTCTGGAATTAGTGCTCATGGTTGCACTACCTTGTAAACATACTAAAATAACTCAACTGTACACTTTACAATGATAAATTTTATAGTATATGAATTAAATCTCAGTTTTCTAAATTGCAGAGATTTAGCTCTTGAGCCACACGAAAACAGTGCAGCTGGATTTGGCCTGGGAATTACAGTTTGCCAACCCTGATCTAGCCCCTAACAGGGAAGATGGCTTTGGGCGGTACACACACACACACTCACAAATTAGAATACAGTCAAAGGAAGAAACCTCCAAGAAGAAGCTGAATGAGGAAAGTCAAATAACCACTGAACACAAAGACTTCCTCTTCTGAAAGTGGACAAAATGAAACAGACTGGTGGGGTAAAGAACAGTATTATAAAGCAGGACTTTTAAATACCAATCCTCATTTTGTCATGCCAAAAATCCTTTTAAATTTAAATTAAGCCAATTTAGAAATGCATTTACTGGCACATTACCTGGAGGCACTAGCTGTATTAATTCAAACCTGGTTAGGAAGCCTAAAAAGGAAAAAATGAAATTTTAATACTTTGGAAAATTGCCAGTTTTTTCATTAATTGCTATGTTTAAAATTGTCATAACATACCATTTAATTCCCATTTAATTTGAACAACACCATGGTTAGGGACTCCTAACCATTTCTGCATTCTCAGCAGTGGAATTAAATGGGACTTAAATGTAATAATAATGTAATAGTTATTACTTTAGTAACAATAAATCCCATAACAATGACTCAGGTATTTCTAGACCCAATAAATCATGGGCAATCGAGGACAATAACTGAGTTATAAAAGCAGCATTTCACCACCTGAAAAGTATTGACAAAATAAATGCAATATTTTTCTCTTAAAAATATATTCATAAATCACTTACATAACAATAACCATTTCATTTTAAAAATTGAAAATACAAATGTTATCCATTAACCTATAAAATTTATCTTGATTAAAATAGTATGTTATATGACTATATAAGGGAGACATAAAATTAACATTTTTTATATTTCCTGAGTTCAAAATATATTTAGAAATAGTAAGCCCATGTACAATGTTTACAAGGATAAGAATAAAATTCAAATTTTAAAAAGTAATTTAAAATATGAATGGTAGAACAATAAAAAATCAATAAATATAATTCCCACAAAATATTAAAAGTGAAAACACTTAAAATACACAACAATAGTAATTATGGTTAACACCACTGTGTTATATATACAGCAGACCCTTAAATAACATCAGTTTGAACTGCACGAGTCCACTTGCACATGGATTTTTTTCAATAAATACAGTCAGCCTTTTACAGCTAGAGATCTGCATCCATGGATTCAACCAACTGTGGGTGAAAAACAGTATTTTTGCATTCCCAACTGCGACCACAGATTGAAAATACTCAGATGCAAAGGGTTGAGTCAAAAGTTATGCTTGGATTTTCCACTTATGGACCATAGGGGGTGAGTACACTAACTACGGGGTTAGTCAAGGATGAACTGTACATTAAAGTTGCCAAGAGAGTAAGCATTACGTGTTCTCACCACAAGAAAAGAAATGATAATTGTGTGAGGAGACGGAGGGGTTGGCTGACACTGTAGTGCTCATCGCTTTGTAATATATGACTGAACAAATCAACATGCTACACACCTTAAACTTATACAATGTTGTATCAATTACACCTCAAAAAAACTGGAAAAAGACACAGTGAAAGTAAAATTCTGTCAACTAATGAAAAACATATGAATGCACAAGAACAGAATTTTAAATGCCAAAGATACTTAAAAGCCAAGACTGCCCATAATTTAGGTTTTCCAAGTGGGAGGAGAGAATATATCCTTCCCAACCATCACCAGGATAGTAACGTTAAACACTTAATTTGGCTCAGGCTCTAAACTCCTTACAGTCAATTAATTCTCACCACCTCCCGTATTTATGAATTAGAAGATTTAATATTGTTAAGATGGCAATATTCCCCAAACTGATCTACAGGTCCCATCAACATCCTAGCTGGCTGGCTTCTTTGCAGAAATTAACAAACTGATCCTAAAGTGGAAAACCATGGGAACCCAAATAGCAAAAACAATCATGAAAAAGAACTAAATTTCAGGATTCACACTTCCTGATTTCAAAACTTACTACAAAGCTGCAATGATCAAGAATGTGTGGTATTGGCATAATGATAGGAATATGGTTCAATGAGATGGAATTGAGGGCCCCAAAATAAACCCTCACATTCATAGTCATTCATTTTTAACAAAGGTTGAAATTCAACAAAGGACTATTCGATGGGTGAAAAAGTACTCAATACTCTGATCAATAAATAGGACTGAGACAACTGAATATCGACATGCAAAAAAATGAAGTTGGGCCCCTACCTCATGCAATTTACAAAAATCAACTCTGTATCATAGACCTAAATGTAACACTTAAACCTATGAAACTCTTAGAAGAAACATAGACTAAATCTCTGTGACTTGACTTAGACAAAGGTTTCTCAGTTATACAAATAACAAAAGAAAAATAGATAAAATAGAATTCATCAAAATTAAAAACTTTTGTGTTTCAAAGAACACCAGAAAAGAATGGGGAAAAATATTTGTCAATCATGCATGTAATATGGGATTTGTATCTATACTATATAAAGAACTTACAACTCAATAATAAAAAGACAAATAGCCAATTAAAATATAGGCAAAGGATCTGAATAGATGTTTCTCCAAATAAGAGACACAAACACCAGAAAGCAAAAGAAAAACTGCTTAACATCATTAGTTATCAGGCAAGCACGAATCAAAACCACAATGTGATTCCATTTCATACCAACAAGGATGGCTACCAACCAATAGTACAGATAATAACAAACGTTGGCCAGGATGTGGAGAAATGGAACCCTCGTGTATTTCTGGTGGAATGTAAAATGATACGGCTGCTTTGGTAAAGTCTGAAAGTTCCTCAAAAGATTAAACAGCGTGACCATGTGACCCAGAAATTCCACTTCTAGGTAGATACCCAAGAGAAATGAAAACATACGTCCAGAAAACAACTTGTACACAAATACTCATAGCAGCATTATTCATTATATCCCCAAAATGAAAACAACCAAATGTCCACCAACTGATGAATGAATAAACAATATGTGGCATATCTATACAATGGAACATTGTTTGGCCATAAAAAGAAATGAAGTACTGATACCTGCTATCTTGAAAACATCATGCTAAATAAAAGAACCAGTCACAAAGGATCACATATTGTATAATTCCATTTATGTGAAATATTCAGAATAAGCAAATCTAGAGAAGGAAAGATTAGTTAGTAGTTGCCTAGGGCTGGGAGAGAGGAGGAAGAATGGGTGTAGGGTTTCTTTCTGTAGTAATGAAGATGTCCTAAAATTGGTATGGTGATAGCTACACCAACTCTGTGAATATACAAAAACCATTTAATTGTAAAAAAATAAACAAACAGAATTTTTATTTTCTGGTATATTCCATCTTTATCTAAGAAAGTGTAATCAAATCAAAAACATGACTCAAATTTTACAGACTCTCTTTAATATAAATATAGATCAAACATGTAAGTATCACAACTTAAAAAATAGTAGAATTTTATATCTGTGAATTGCAGACTCACAACAGTATCCCCACACCCTCTACCTCGTACCTACTTTCTAAAATGTCTGCTACAGCTCCAGGATCTATTGCATTTTCGAATAACTGCAGGAAAAAATGTGGAAAATAAATTTTCAAAGTTTTCTTAATATATACTTATAGAAATTATAGATTACATTCCTCCAAATAATTAACACATATCAAATCCAGCCATACAATATTTTAGAATTCAACAGAAATATCTTTAACAGATATGTGGTTAAAAGTTCAACAAATGACTACAAAATAAATGAATGAGAATTAGCAAAACAATCCTGAGTGCAAGGAGAATCTAAGCTGAATCCTCCACATCCTCAAAATGTCATCAACTTGACACAGCCCCACTGTTTATTGCTAAAAGCACATGTGGCATCAACCTCAAAGAGCCTTGAGTATTGTGCCCTGGCCAGACAGCTAAGTTGGTTTGAGCATAGTTGAAATACACCAAGGTTTCGGGTTCGATCACTGGTCAGAGCACATACAAGAATCAAGAAGCAACCAATGAATGCATAAATAAGTGGAACAACAAATCAATGTTTCTCTTTCTCTCTCTCCCTCCCTCCCCCTTTCTCTCTCTCTCTAAAATCAATAAATAATTTTTTTAAAGATTCTTGAATACCTAAAAAAAAAACCACATTCTGGAGTGGTGGGGAGAAAATGGAGACAACTGTATTTGAAAAATAATAAAAAATGTGAAATAAGAAAGAAAAACACATTCTGAGTATCACAGATATTCATGAAATGTTAACTAAATGAATGACTTTTCTTGCCAAGTAATTGGTTGTGTTAAGAAGAAACATAAATAAAAATTCTACGTGTAACACACACAAAAAAAGCTAAGTTCTAGCAGCTACACTCTCACAAAATTAAATAACTAGAGAACGGGAGAGACTCATTAAGTGTATCATGAAGAACAAGAAAACCACTATGATCCATGTGTAGCTATTGCCAAATCTGCATATTTTGTCCTTGAGATAAAAAGGGGGTGGAATAAGACTGAAATAAAAGACATACCACATCCCTTTCCCTGAACTCTAGAACCCTGTGAAAATAAACCAAAATGTTTTCAGTGGAGTTTGATTTCAGGTACTAAAGTTCTGATTTAAATAGTGCTTAAACTTAAGCATGGTTAAAATCTGTTCTTAATTCAAAGTCGGGTCTATTTTAACTACAAAAATGTGGCTGTCCCTGGTTTTTTTTGTCTTACTGACTTGGATTTATTAAGCTAATATGGGATTTTTTTCCCCTAACGTTATTTCAGTAACTACATTCTTTCACTTCATCCATATCTAAGTATGGTATCTTCTCAAGTATGATCTTTGGGAGTAAATGACCAGCATGAACTGCTCAAACACAATGGCCATACATTCTTTAGGAGTAACTTCTTGCTTATCCAAATGCTTCAGAACATTCAATTCTGAATTACATAGAAGGTACAAGGAGAAAAGGTTTTTTCCTACCTGCTGCAAGTGTTTGCATTATAGAATGGAACAGATACAACAAATACTTGCAGCAAGAGAATGGTACAGATACAACCAAAACTGCAGCAAATGGGAAGCTGGAATACAAACGCAAACAGTTCACACAAGAGGGCAATTTTCAAAATTTAAAATAAAGCATTCAAAATAAATAAATAAGCCCTGGCTGGTGGCTCAGTGGATTGAGCAGCAGCCTGTGAACCAAAAGGTCACTGGTTTGATTTCAAGTCAGAACACATGTCTGGGTTGCGGGCCAGGTCCCTGGTTGGGGGGCATGTGAGAGGCAACAGATCAATGTTTCTATCCCTTTGTTTCTCCCTCCCTTCCCCTTCTCTGAAAAAATAAAGCATTTATGTAATTGCATTTTTTGGAGTGAAAAGTCCATGGACTGTCTGACTAGTAATCTCATATGCATAGCTTTGCAACAGAGCAGTAGTGGCATCAGGAATGTGACTCTGAGGTTCACTCTTCTGTTCCATAAGTCAAGGAGCTTGGACTAGGTGGCTTCCAAGGTCATTTACAAATTTTTCATTCTGTGTTATGATTTTGTATTCTTGGGCTTCTTACAAAAAATAGATTTTTTAAGGCTTCTATAGAAGCAAACTTACAATTGATAAAAAATAAGGATATTCTTGTGAGGAAAATAGACTGAATTTCTACCACCCACTTTTTACCACTACTAACATCTAAATGGTAGAAGTAGGCTCCTTTTGATTCTAACTGTATGTTCCCAGATAATGTTCATTTATTCCTTTTCTCCCTCACCCAACCAGTTTGGTAGACTTTATTTAAATTAACCCTGTAGTTTATAAAAACACTACATAGGGCTCTAGCCCTGTAGACAATCCATCCTCATCTCCTCTGCCATTCTCAGGTCAAAATGTGTCGTTTTCTGGCACCTCCATCCGCACCTTTAAAAGGGATAGACTCTCCCTATATCCTTCTCATACTCATCCTCTATCCCAAAGAACAACCTCAGTGATATTGTTTGGGACAAAATCATCAGACATATCACCGTTCGAGAAATCAAATTGATTCCATCTCCAAATTTAAAAAAAAAAAAAATTCAAAGGATTGTAATTGTGTAGTAATAAAGTTAATATTTTATAGCGGGAAGATTAGGTCATATCTGGTGTATATGACCTAAGAAAACTCAGTAAGTCTGAGACTTCTTGTTTTGTTACAGGATTTCAGATACAGAATTTAACAAATTTGGTTACAGTCCTCACACATTTTTTGTCTAAAAAAATGTGTTTCTAAGGTCTGCTAGTTTATCGATTACCCCTGTCATAAATGTAATGCAACTGCCTCTAACAGCTCCAAGAATATTCAGAAAATGCTCTATCTGCTCCAGTTAGAACACGCCATGGGAGTTCCCAGAACAGAAAACATCACCACTGGGGGGTTTGGCACTAGGGTGGCAGAACCTGGCTCGGACCTGGGCTACAAAAGCAAGTCTTCCAACTATGATTCTACATTGCCCTGAGGTGTCTTCAACCAGTTTTTTACGAGGTTTACAAAATAACTTTGTAAGAATTGTGTTCTTTGTAAGAACCACTAAATGATCTTCAGAGAGCAAAATTTCAATTTCTCTACTTAGCAGTGAGAAAGTCAAGCTCACCTTTTTAAATCTCATTCTCTGCTGAATCATAATAGGGAACACAGAGGGAAAGCAGTCGGTCTCCAGGTACTGATTCAGAAGGTAAACCCCAAGGTACACATCTTGCTTGTCAGGCAGGAACACCCCTGGGCAAGAAATCTTAAAAACAAGGGGAGAAAATACAGGACAGGTTTTTGTTTTGTTTTTAAACGGGATCTATTTTTCCTAACCCACCACACAATGTCAAATTTCCTCCACTACCCCAACCCTTCACAGAAACTTCCGGTAACACTCTTCCCTCTCCTCTCCTTCTTCAAACTGGAATTCCACTTTCAGCCCACGTCTCCGCCAGGTGTCACAATCGCCGCCGCGCTCTTTCCTCTCCCCGCCCCTCCGGGATGGCAGTGCGGAAGCGGAAGAGGCTGCAGAGCCAGGAGCCTTCGGTAGGTCGGCCGGGTCCTGGGCTCCGGGCCGCCCGTCTCAATGCCGAGCCCCCGGAGGAGTGTCGAGGGACGTCCGCTGGGCGCCTCTGCCTCGAGCAGCAGCAGCGGAGGCCCTGGAAGCCCGACCCATGGCGGCGGCGGCGGCGGAGGAGGAAGTAGCAGCAGCAGGTTCGAATTCCAGTCCCTGCTCGGCAGCCGAGCGTCGGGTGCGGACCCCACATGCGCCCGGCTCCGCCTGTCCGAGAGCCCCGTGCACCGCCGCGGCTCCTTTCCGCTGGCAGGAGCCGGCCCCTCGCAGGCACCACCGCCCCCCTTGCCTGAGGAGGACCGCATGGACCTGAACCCGTCCTTCCTGGGCATAGCCCTGCGCTCGTTACTGGCCATCGACCTGTGGCTGTCCAAGAAGCTGGGGGTGTGCGCCGGAGAGAGTTCTTCCTGGGGCAGCGTGCGGCCCCTTATGAAGCTGCTGGAGATCTCCGGACATGGTATCCCCTGGCTGCTGGGCACCCTCTACTGCCTGTCCAGGAGCGACAGCTGGGCCGGGCGCGAGGTGCTGATGAACCTGCTCTTCGCCCTGCTTTTGGACCTTCTGCTGGTGGCCTTGATCAAAGGGCTGGTCCGCAGGCGACGCCCAGCCCACAACCAGATGGACATGTTTGTCACCCTCTCGGTGGACAAGTACTCCTTCCCCTCGGGCCACGCCACCAGGGCCGCCCTGGTGTCGAGATTCATCTTGAACCACCTGGTACTGGCCATTCCACTGAGGGTGCTGGTGGTACTGTGGGCCTTCATCTTGGGCCTCTCTAGGGTCTTGCTGGGGCGACACAATGTCACCGACGTGGCTTTTGGCTTTTTAATGGGCTACATGCAGTATAGCATCGTGGACTATTGCTGGCTCTCACCGCACAATGCTCCGTTGCTCTTTGCACTGTGGAACCAACAGTGACACCATCTCATTCATTATGGCACCAGGAAATCTAAAGGTTTCCACATGCGATCATGCCATCATGCTGAGAGAAATCAGCAGCCATCCTGTTTGTCCCTCTTAGGACATTTCAGGCTTCCTTTGGGATTTCAGGTGTCCTACCATCTTGATGGGTTGCTGGGCTGGAGCACATGCTGGCCATCACTGGTCACAGCCGTATTACAGAAAGAAAAAAAAATATCTCTATCATACATTCAACAATTGTTTGTATCTCCAGGAAAACTGCAAAGAAACCAAGCTGGGTGGTTATTAACGTTGCTGTTTTCTAAAAGTTGACATCAGAAAAATTATGTTCTGTAGTGATCCTATACATCAACATATCACTTGTAAATTAAACTTTGAAAAAGTAACATGATCTTCATTCTGTAAATATACATGCAGATAAGCTGCATACTAATCCTAGTTCTTAGTTATTTAAGAGCCTAAGACATAGGTTTTTCTAGTTGATTCCCTGAAGATCTGTTGCCTTGGCTGGGGAGATTTCCTCTTAATCCTGACTTGGTGAGCTTTTTGAGTTCATGTCTCTTCCATCTTTGCAGACTGGGTAGTGAGAACAGAGATTATAGTACATATCTTTCCTTTCCCTCTAGCTCCTCAAAAGATTTTTAAATTTATATATTTATTTCCCACTACTCTAATACAGTCTTTTAGCATTCAGAGAACAAGCCAAGAACTTACTTGAAGAAACACTTAAATATGGTCATGTCTATAATCTGGCCCCAAAAGGGAAGGACAGGACAGCTAAGCTGCTGAAGCCATCAGAGGAACTGAGAGGTTGGGGGTAGGCTACCACATACTATGCCAATGGACCAGTATGGCAAGAGATGGGGCCCTGCTACTGTCATCTCTACTGAATAAAGAAAAATGCTCTTCTACTGAGATAATAAAATGGAAAAATAATGTGATTCTTTGCAATGCAAAAACGTAAGCTTTTTCATATATACCACAAGGATGAGCTTGTGTGTTAATAGTTTTTCATATGGAATTCTGTTTCCCTGTATATAGCACCCATTAGGTAGCAGTGTTTAATTTGAAATTCATCAGAGGAGTTGGCTGCTATACCAGGCACAAGGTACAACTAACTCCTAAGGTCCATTTACATTGACCTTTACCTTTAAAGCACTTTATCTGTGGTGCCTCCCAAATCAAAAGACCAAAGACCATGAAATGCAGGGTGCACTCTGCTCATATTATCCTTTGATCAGGAAAGAATAATGAAAGGGTATGTGCTTTAAATGCTGCTCTACCTGAAAATGAGAACTTTTAAATTACTTATGGAACTGGTATCTTCAGATAATTTTAATGACTAGTTATTTTGAGATTTATAAATAGAATGGATTGTGGCCTTTGACCTTCATGTAGAGGTGCACATAGGAATCTGGAGAATGGCTGTGACAAGTGGGCTCTGATTGGGTGGAAACATAAACGTTCCAAGTGTGAGAGGCCCGTTGAAAGAGGGACAGCTACTCTTCAACATAAAATCATTTGCATTCCCACAACATCCACAACACAGGCTACCTCTCCACTTGCTGAATCAGACAAACTGAAACCGAGTGGTTTGCTTTATCCTTTCATCTTAGAGAGATCCTTTATTTTAATGGCAGAAATAATTCAGTCTAGATATTTGGAAGCATGACATTTTCTCTGGCAGAGTCCAGACGTCTAAATATTAGGGACTCAAAATTAGCCTTACTTTCTGGTTCCAGTTCATAATTATGGAATTCCCTATCTTAGTTGCTGGGGCCTAGTGTGCTGGCTTTAAAGCACAGATCAATTCACCCTGTTTTTGGAGCATCCTAAGTACTATAGGGTAGAAAACTGATTTCACTATTAACTGTATACTGAGTAATGCTTTTTAAAAATTAAAATTAATGTTGAATGAAATGAGGTGGAAACTTGTTTAATTTTTGCCTTGGTGAGGAGGAAAGCTGATTTATCACTCAAGAACTTCTTCACCTTACTGCACACTTTGAGAGCTCGAGATTGATTGAGCACAGTTGATATAGCCTGGTTTTATTTGCTGACAAATCCAGGAAATCCTGCTCTTTATTTCGTAGCTGCATGTATGATGAAATCATGGCATTTGTCACTTGTATAGAGACTAACCAGATTTTCCACAGCGGTAACCTGTTTGGTATTTGTGCTTGTAATCATGGCCAGGACAGAAGCCCCTACAGTTTGGAGGCAAAGCTACATGACAGTCTGTCACTAGAGATGGAAGGATTGGAAAGTTGAAACTGAAATAAGAGGAATGACCAACCCCAATAAGAACAATGGAGTCACTCTGCCACAGCATCTCACTTATGCAAGATTCAGTGGATGATTATAAAACAGTTGTAAGTTGATTTCCCTTTTGGAATTAGCAAGCTAGAGCCACCTCTAAGTGAAATAACTTAGAAATATTTGATTGGTTCGTGGAGGTGAGAAATTACCAGGAAGTGATAAGGTTTTCTGAAATAAAATTCTGACCTGGTTATTTAAAGAAGAGGGTTAAAAAAAGATAAAAACTTTCACAAATTTTTAAACTGGAAAAGAAAAAATCCTTCTTGGACTTAATATGGAGTTATTTTAAAAGAACAGAAAAATTCAGGATAAAACTAAGAAACAAGTTGGCTTTAATGAGGGAAAAAAGTAGGAAGAAGTTGAGCTGACTTAAAGGTTAGGAAGTCAGGAAAGACCAGTGTAGAAAATCTTAGGGACAGATGTACGATTTGTGCCAAAAGATAACGATGTCTGAGTAGTGATGTGGCAGAGGGTGGTGAAAACGACGTGGGGCCATTTAAGAACCTGGGGAAAGAATCTGATGTGGGGGCAAGGAGGGGAGATTCGTCGATCTCTCTTACCGCCCGGATCTGTAGCTCCACCACCACCTCCATAGGCATCGTTCCCTGTTCCCTGTGTGGGCGAAAGGACCGGAATGAAAAGATCCTTTTGTGCTGAGCCTTGGACCAATTTTTCTTAGTTTAGCTCAATCCCTGGGGCAAATGTTTCAAGTAGCTTCCCCAGCCCCGAACCCCTCCTGCCCCCATCTGTTCCCCTGTGCCCAAGTCCCTCCCACCCGGACAGGCCTCACAAGTGGAGCTAGAACTAAAGCTTCCAGAAGGCGGAAGCGTCGCGTTGCCATGGACACTCAAAAGCGCAACCTTCCACCCTAGAACGCGAGCGAGATCTACGGAGCAGGCGTACACGCCCAAGTGCTCCCCTGGGAAAACTCAGTCCCGTCGGCCTTCCAGGCTAATGGGAAAGGATCTGGTACTGAGGTGGTAGCCGGATCGCGAGATGCTAAGAGCCCTAGTTTCCTTTACACCAAATGTTTACAGCGTCCATGTAAAAATAGAATGTGATGATAGATAGCTCCATTATAATTGAAGTGCTACCCATTTTTAGTAGCTGTACGCCCCGCCCCGCCCCCGGCCCCATACACACATCCGCAAGCCTTGGAATTGCTATAACAATTGCAATTAATGTAGGCGACTGTCCCTAAAGGTACTACTCTCCTCCTTATGAAATGCTATGTCTTCATGTTTGGTTTGGAAAATATAGCCACCGTCAACAAAAAATTAAACGTGCTATTTAAATATGGAAGGGTATTTGTTAAAGAAGTTAAAAAGTTAAGTATCCCATTTAAGCCACAACAGAAATTGTCAGTTTCTCTTTTTGGAGTTTAGTTAACCT
Source organism: Tonatia bakeri (assembly GCA_004024845.1). Classification (NCBI taxonomy): domain Eukaryota; kingdom Metazoa; phylum Chordata; class Mammalia; order Chiroptera; family Phyllostomidae; genus Tonatia; species Tonatia bakeri. The sequence continues at coordinate 10,476 of PVIA01009379.1, read as the reverse complement.
AAGACAAGCAATGAATTACATTAACTCCCAATGGGTAATTACTGTAGTTGCCAAAGCCAGGGTTACACTGCAAAAACTGCCACAGGTGGCAGGCAGGGCAAGAGTTCTTAATGGGTAGGGAAAAAAATTGATTTTTCTTTTTCCCCATTTGATGTATTTAACAAATAAAAGTGAAGGAGGGAATGAAGGATTTGCTGCTTCTATCCAATCAGAAAAATCTGGTAGGGCCAATGCTGACCTCTAAAAATATTTGTGATGAGTCATTTATTACTAATATTGTAATAAAACATCAAAGCGAGAGATTTGGAGAGCATTAGAGATTTATGCAATTGCAAAATGCAAGTGAAGAAAGATGTCTGAGACAAAAATTAAGTATTCATTTGGTAGTTGGAGGTCTTTTCCCTGGAAGGGATCAACTGATATGATGAAGGAGGAAATATTGTGTCCTTATCCAGTCCTTGGTTCTCTGTCTGTCTGCAAACGAAGAGGTACACAAGTGGGTGCTTGGCTCCCTACAGTATCCAGAGCACTGATGTGTGTCAGCTCAGAATAGCTTGCTGGCATCCAGACTAGTACAATGATATATGGGAATAGACCTGTGCTGACTCTTACAAGTAAGTCACCACCAACACCAAAGTAAGGAATCAAGAAGAGTGACAATCAAAACAATGAATAAATAAGGGGTCAGAGACATAATGGGAGAAATCAATCTTTACTGAGAACCTGCAAAGTGCTAGGCATACTGCATATGCTAATTCATTTTATCCCCACAATAACTCTTTGAGGAAGGTGTTATTATCCCTATTTTACAGAGACAGAATCTATAGGATGAAGCCAGAAAACCTTTTGCCCAAGGCCACACAGCTAAAGGGAAGCTGCCAGGCTTGAATCCAAGTGCACCCTGCCATATTACTGACCCTGTAAAATAGACATCCTAGAGACGCCATGTCCCTTGCTATGCTCTTCCTAGACTTAACTGAACTCTCCCGGATATAACTGGACTCTCCTTGCTTGGCTCCTAGGACACTTTCCTCCAACTCTTTGGCCCTTTCTTTGTCTCTGTCCGTCCTCCTCTAACTGCCTAAGCAATGTTTCTAGGCCCTTTTCTTTCCTCACAATACCCTTTATCTAGGGTGTCATCCACTGTATGTGTGGATTAGCATAGGTACACAGATTTACATATCCCACCACACCACTCTCCCTGACAAGGTGGAATCTCATGATTAAAAACACACACACACAAACACATATACACACATGTATATGCATATATAAACATAAATTTAAATTACTTGACACTAAATTAAATTTAAAATTTACTCACATTAGTCACATTTAAAGTGTTCATTCAATAGCTACATTAGTCACAATAGCTTCAATAGTTACAAAAATGAAACTGTAACCAAAATCTTAAAATAAAATTTTTAAAAACTACCTACATGTGGCTAGTGGCTACTGTATTGGATAGTGCAAGTAGAATTTCCATCATCACAGAAACTTCTGAGCAGTGCTGCTCTAGAGCTAACTTCGCTGAAAGGAAGTCTGGGGGATAGAGAAGCATGGTAGTGACACCTCAAGGAAGCAAACACGTCTAGAATATGGAGCATTTTATAGGACAACTGACCCAATTGGTCCGCAACAAGTCGATAACATTGAAAAACAAAGGAAGCAGGGGAGGGGAAATGCTCCAGACGAAAAGATACCTCAGGGACCTGAAACCAAATGTAGTATGTTGACTTTGTTGGAACCCTGATTCAAACAAACCAACTTAAGTAGAATATTTGAGAGCATCAGGGAAATTCGATTATGGTTTGTGTATTAGATAATACCAAGCAATTACTATTTTTAAGTTTACTTTTCAACTAGCCTGTGATGGGGTCCAAGCATTGGTAGATTTTTTTTTATCCTCACCAGAGGACATGCTTATTGATTTTAGAGAGGGGGAGGGAGTGAGGGAGAGAAACATCAAAGTGAGAGAGAAACATCAATCAGTTGCCTTTCCTAAGTACCCCAAGTACAGACCAAAACTTCAACCTAAGCACTTGCTCTGAGTGGGAATTGAACCCATGACCTTTTGGTCTGTGGGACGATGATCTAACCAACTTAGCCACAGCAGACAGGGCAGCAATTAATTTTGATGGGTGTGATAATGTCCTTCTGTTTATATAAGGTGAATATTGATACTGTTTAGAGGTATATATTTAGGTGTATGACAGAAATGATTTAATGTCTAAGATTTTCTTTCAAATATGGAAATGAAGGGAAGGAATGGCTAAAGTAAATGTAGTAATAGCTTGGTAATTGTTGATCCGGGTGACAGATATATGGATTTTACTATAATTCTATACTTTTGCATATTTAAAAATATTCATGATAAAAATTTTAAAATCTTTAACATATACTTAAGTAAGAGGAATCATATCCTTATGTGGACCTCCTTCTGTCCTAAAATAACTCACCAAGAGGATTCTTGGTAGCATCACTGTGAAGTTCCTTTCAATACAAGTCTTATACACACTTAAAAAGAAAAATATGGCCCTGGCAAGGTAGCAGAGTTGGTTGGAGCATCATCTCGACATGCCAACGTTGTGGGTTCAATCCCTGGTCAGGGCACATAGAAGAATCAACTGATGAATGAGTCAATAACTGGAACAACAAAACACTGATGTCTGTTTCTCTCTCTCTCTCTCAAATCAATAAATAAAAATTGTTAAAAAAAAGAGAAAAATATGATGGCTCTATTCACCCAAAATGCAGATAAGAAAATTATTGTGGTGTGTAATACTTCACAAGTAATTCAGAGGGAAACCCACTTAAGGGGGAAAAAAAAGCACAGTATTACAAGAATATTGGTCTCTGTGTGGATGTCCAAAACAGGAGCTGGCAATTTGAGTAGTATTTCTTTAACTATATATGCCCCTCTAGAATTTCCCCCAAGTATCAGGAATGCTTCCAAGAAAGGAATTAAATTGCAATTGAACAACTTTCAACTTTAAGTCATTTGGGATCTAGGCCCACACATGGGATGTATTCTACAAAATTTACTGTAGAGTTCATGAGTCAAACATATGTTCCTCTTTAGCTTCTGCTTTGACTCACTCGCATTTGTAGGATCAACACCATACAAAACCTTCTACAAAGACTGCCCTTGGGCATTCTGTAGTGTACAATCTATATCCTTCCATTTTAAAGTAATTTCTGTTCAGAAAAAAAACTAATTTGCTCCTTAGACTTTCAGCTGGATAGTTCTATGTCTATGGGAGTACTAGGCTAATTATGATCCAAAGGAATTTTCAAGGAATTATATTTATTATCTAATATCATGAAGTAGAAAAGAATATAATTTAGTTTCAAGGCATGTAAAATGTGTTCACTCTACCTGGGCATAGGATTAGCCCCCAAAGTCAGCAATAACTAAAGTGAGGCTATGTCTGATGTTGTTATGCCCACCCTTTTTTCTCTGACCAAAATATACCTATTTCCATTCCCTTTTTATCTTATTTTGTCTTTATTTTTTTGACATTTTTAAAAATATATATTTTATTGATTATGCTGTTACAATTGTCCCATTTCCCCCCTTCATTACCTGCCACCCTGCACACCCTCTCCCACCCACATTCCCCGCCTTTAGTTCATGTCCATGTGTTATAAGTTCTTTAGCTTCTACATTTCCCATACTATTCTTACCTTCCCCTTGTCTATTTTCTTTTTTTTTTTTAGATTTTATCTATTTATTTTTTAGAGAGGGGAGGGAGGGAGAAAGAGAGAGAGAGAGAAACAGCAATGTGCAGTTGCTGGGGGACATGGCCTGCAACCTAGGCATGTGCTCTGACTGGGAATCGAACCTGCGATGCCTGGTTCGCAGCCAGCACTCAATTCACTGAGCTACACCAGCCAGGGCCCCCCTGTCTATTTTCTACCTACCATCTATACTGCTTATTCTCCGTACCTTTTTTCCCTGTCTCCTCCTCCCACTCCCCTGTTGCTAACCCTCCATGTGATCTCCATTTCTATGAATCTGTTCCTGTTCTAGTTGTTTGCTTAGTTTGTTTTTGTTTTTGTTTTAGTTGTGGTTGTTAATAATTGTGAGTTTGCTATCATTTTACTATACATGTTTTTTTTTATCTTCTTTTTCTTAGATAAGTCCCTTTAACATTTCATTTAATAAGGGCTTGGTGATGATGAACTCCTTTATCTTGACCTTATCTGAAAAGCACTTTATCTGCCCTTCCATACTAAATGAAAGCTTTGCTGGATAGAACAATCTGGGATGTAGGTCCTTGCCTTTCATGACTTGGAATACTTCTTTCCAGCCCCTCCTTGCCTGTGAGGTCTCTTTTGAGAAATCAGCTGACATTCTGATGGGAACTCCTTTGTAGGTAACTGTCCCCTTATCTCTTGCTGCTTCTAGGATTCTCTCCTTCATTTTTACCTTGGCTAATGTAATTGTGATGTGCCTTGGTGTGTTCCTTTTTGGGTCCAACTTCTTTGGGACTCTCTGAGCTTCCTGGACTTCCTGGAAGTCTATTTCCTTTGCCAGAATGGGGAAGTTCTCCTTTATGATTTGTTCAGATACCTTTCCCACTTGTTGCTCTTCCTCTTCTCCTTCTGGTACCCCTATAATTTGGATGTTGGATTGTTTAAAGATATCCTGGAGGTTCCTAAGCCTCTCCTCATTTTTTTTTGAATTCTTGTTTCTTCATTCTTTTCTGGTTGTTTGTTTTTTTTCTTCCTTCGGGTCCACTCCATTGATGTGAGACCCAGCTTTCATTCCATCACTATTGGTTCCCTGTGCATTTTTCTTCATTTCCCTTATTGTAGCCTTCATTTGTTCATCTAATTTGTGACCAAAATCAACCAGTTCTGTGAGCATCCTGATCACCAGTGCTTTGAACTGTACATCTGATAGGTTGGCTATCTCTCAGTCGCTTAAAAAAACTGATTGTGGGGCCTTCAGTTCTGTTTGAGCCATCTTTTTTTTTCCGGGGGGTCTGGTTGCGCCTGTTAGGTATGAGGGGCGGAGCCTTAGATGTTCACCAGGGCAGTGCACCCCAGTCGCTGGGTTGTGACATTGTATGTGGGGGCAAGGTCTGAGAGGGAACAATGAGGCTTGCTCCACTCTCCGTGGGACCTCAGTCCCTTCCGCTGCTTTCCCCAAGCAAACTGGGCCCCTCTGGTGCCAGTTTCCATGTGGGTGGGCTTGTGCACACTGTGGGACCCTCCAAGGACCTCTCCTGTGAGGCTGGGAGTCCCTCCCTGCACCTCAATCCCCACAGGTGTCCTCAATCAGTGCCCCAAGGCTCTATTTCCCAGCGCTGGGATCCTGGTTTGCCCTCAGTGCCTTGCTTCACAATCGCCGCCCCGCTGGCTTTGCCATTTGCCACCCCTCGGCCGGGGTCTGCCAGCTGCCACTTGCGAGCTCAGAGTCCACCAGCTGTGGTCTTGTGCACCCTGGATGCCTTATGCGCCCAGTCCCAATGCTCTCTGCTCTCCGTGCCTCAACCCACGCCCGGCTGCCCAACTCTGCCCCTCCTACCGGTTTGGATGAATGTGTCTATTTTAACTTCTTTGTTGTCTGACTTCCATACAGTTCAATATTCTGTCAGTTCTGGTTGTTATTCTATTTCTAAATTGTTGTTGTCCCTATCTTGGTTGTGCGAGAAGGCACAGTGTGTCTACCTATGCCTCCATCTTGGCTGGAAGCCTTGTCATTATTTTATGCTATATATTTTTTTCCTTGTTTCTACTAATTAGTTCCCTATTCATCTTTTCAGCACATACTTATTGAGTACCTACTATGTGCTAGATAGTTCTAGACAATGAAGGTACAAGGGTGAGCAAGAAACAATCTGTAATCTATGCTGCTGTGGACCTTAAAATCTAGTGCAGGAAGAAACATAAGTGAATGGCCCTGACTGGTGTGGCTCAGAGGATTCAGTGCTGGTTCTGCAAACCAGAAGGTCACTGGTTCAATTCCCAGTCAAGACACATGCCTGGGTTGCAGGCTGGGTCCCCAGTTGGGGCAGGGTAAGAGGCAACTGCACATCGATGTTTCTCTCCCTCTCTTTCTCCCTCCCTTCCCCTCTCTCTAAAAATAAATAAAATCTTTTCTTTTTAAAGAAGCATAAGTGAACATAAGATAATAACAGTATGATAAATGCTAAGAAGGAGATACTCAGGGAGGGAGGTAGAAAGTTATAGGTTAGAGAGAGAATAAGAACCTAATTTAGTGCCAGTGGAGAGGTCAGCTTCTCTACGGGTATGACAATTTGATCTAAGATCTAAAAAGGAGATCATGACAACTCACACGTCTTTAAAGAAAAGAAAAGATAACCAAGCAAAGAGAACAACAAATGTAAAGGACCATGAGTCAGAAAAAAATTGGTATGTTTGAGGAACCAAAAGGAGGTCACTGAGCATACCAAGAGACCAGGTCAGGGGTAGAGGAGGTTAAGAGATGACACTCAAGAATTAGGCTGGCACTAGATCTCACAGGAATGTAAACAGTTATGGCAGACAATGTATTTCAGTACCTAACATCCACAAGCTCTTCTTCCTTGCTAAATGGAACCCAAGTTGTGTTTGGCTGGTAATGCATCTAGTTTCAGAGAATGACTCCTAATTATTTCTGGTGAATGATATACACAGGGATATCAGTGGAAACATTTTCAAAGTAATTTCATTTGAAATAATTTATATTACTTTAAATGAAAGCTACAAGTGAATAAAGCTATTTTGCCTCCTCCCCCTTTGTGCTTTAGCTGCTGGCATATTTTCTCCTTTGGTTTTCACTCCTAAACTAAAAGGTTTAGACACAGTGCTTCTCAACTTTTATTTGTAATTATTTATCAAGATATAATAGATGCTCACTGGAAAATACTCAAACAGCATAACACAGGACAGCTAAGAATGGCAAGTAAAGATGCTCAGAAACTTTCCTCCTTGCCTTACCCACCAGGGGGAATCATTAACAATTCTTGTTTATTCTCCAGGATGTTCCTATACACATGTACATGTATACACACACACAGTTTTTACATAAATGGGATCATTCTCTTTCTCCATAGATACCTGTCTATATCTATCATATAGATATGCACACACATATAACTAATTTTGCAACTTGCTTTTTTTTTTAACTCAACACGTTTTGGAGATATTTCTATGTCAGCATATTTACATCTATTTTACTCTTTTTTCAAGACTGTCTGGCCAAGATGGAGAAGTAGGTAGATACACTTTGTCTCCTTGCACAACCAAAAGAAGGACGCCAACAAATGTAAAAACAAAAACAACCAGAACTGTATGGAAACATGCAGAAAATTGAACTGCATAGAAGTCCAACAACCAAGAAGTTAGAGAAGAAACATTTGTCCATATTGGCAGGAGGGGCAGAGACAGACAGCTGAGTGGAGAGGACCCGTAGAAAGGTGGTGACTGGAGGACTGGGTGGGTGAGGTGGCAGCTTGCAGACCAGGTAGTCTCATATTCACATGCAAACAAACCAGGAGGAAAAACTGGGGAGTGAGACAGACCATGCAACCCAGGGTTCCAGTGTGAGGAAATAAAGCCTTAAAACCTGGCTATAAAACCTGTGGGAATTGTGGCTGCAGGAGAAATTCCCAACCTCATAGGAGAGTTCATTGAAGAGACCTACAGGGTCCTAAATGTACACAAGCCTACACACCCAGGAATCAGCAGCAGAAGGGCCCAAGTTGCTTATGGGGAGTGCGGGAAGTGACTGAAAGCCAGACAAGAGCCAAGTAAGTGGCACTGTTCCCTTCCAAACCCCTCCCCCACATACAGCACCACAACACAGCAAAGCAACAATATGGGTTGCTTTGCCCTGACTAAAACCTAAGGCTCTGCCCCTTATAATTTAACAGGCATGCCAAGATAAAAAAAAAAAATGTGGCCCAAATGAAAGAACAAATCCAAGCTCCAGAAAAAAATACAACTAAGCCATGAAGAGATAGCCAACCTATCAGATGCTGAATTCAAAACACTGGTAATCAGATGCTCACAGAAATGGTAGAGGAGTATGGTCACAAAATAGAGGAAAAAGTGAAGGCGAGGCAAAGTGAAATAAAGGTAAATGTATAGGGAACCAACAGTGACGGAAAGGAAAGGAAACTGGAACTCAAATCAACAGTTTGGAGCAGAAGGAAGAAACATTCAACCAGAACTGAATGAAGAAACACAAATCCAAAAAAAAAAAAAAATGAGGAGAGGCTTAGGAACCTTCAGGACAACTTTAAACGTTCCAATATCTGAATCATAGGGGTACCAGAAGGAGAAGAGGAAGAGCAAGAAATTGAAAACATAATGAAGGAAAACTTCCCCAATCTGGCAAAGGAAATAGATTCCAGGAAGTCCAGGAAGCCCAGAGAGTCCCAAAGAAATTGGACCCAAGGAAGCACACACCAAAGCACATCATAATTATGCGATCTAAGATTAAAGATAAAGAGAGAATCTTAAAAGCAGCAAAAGGAGACAGTTACCTACAAAGGAGTTCCCATAAGACTATCAGCTGGTTTCTCCAAAGAAAACTTGCAGGCAAGAAGGGGCTGGAAAGAAGTATTCCAAGTCATGAAAGGCAAGGACCTACATCCCAAATTACTCTATCCAGCAAAGCTATCATTTAGTAGGAGAGGGCAGATAAAGTGCTTCCCAGATAAGGTCAAGTTAAAGGAGTTCATCATCACCAACCCCTTTTATATGAAACATTAAAGGGACTTATCTAAGAAAAAGATAAAAAATATGAATGGTAAAATGGCAACAAACTTGCAACTATCAACAACCGAACCTAAAAACAAAACAAAAACAAAAGCAAACAACTAGAACAGGAACAGAATCACATAAATGGAGATCACATAGAGGGTTATCAGTAGGGAGGGATGGGGGGAGAATGGAAGAAAAGGTACAGGGAATAAGAAGCATAAATGGTAGGTACAAAATAGACAGGGGGAGGTTAAGAATAGTATGGGAAATAGAGAAGCCAAAGAACTTATATGTTCAACCCATGGACAGGAACTAAGGGGATGAGGTGGTGTGGAATGCTGCTGGGAGGGGGAGTGTCAGGCAGAGGGGAATAAAGGGGAGAAAAAGCCCTGGCTGGTATAGCTCAGTGGATTGAGTGCAGGCTGCAAACCCAAGGGTTGCTGGTTTGATTCCCAGTCAGGGCACATGCCTGGGTTGCAGGCCAGGTCCCTAGTGGGGGCCATGTGAGAGGCAACCACAGATGATGTTTCTCTTCCTCTCTTTCTCCTTTCCTTCCCCTCTTTCCAAAAATAAATAAAAAAATAAAGTAAAAGGGAAAAAAATGGGATAACTGTAATAGCACAATCAATAAAAAATATTTTTTTAAAAAAGGACTGATAAGCCCTGGCTGGCGTAGCTCAGTGGATTGAGCGCGGGCCGCGAACCAGGCATCACAGGTTCGATTCCCAGTCAGGGCACATGCCTGGGTTGCAGGCCACAGCCCCCAGCAACCGCACATTGATCTTTCTATCTCTCTCTCTCCCTCTCCCTTCCCTCTCTAAAAATAAATAAATAAAATCTTAAAAAAAAAAAAGACTGATAATATCCCATTGTATTTACAGACCACAATTTAAGTTACTCTATAGATGGGAACTTAGATTTTTTTGGCTTTTCTTCTTGCCACAAAAAAAAAGTTGCTACAGTAAACATCTTTGTAGTTAAGTAGTTGCATATTGGTGCAAAAATAACTGCTGGATAATTTCCTGGTAGTGAAATGGTGAATCAAAGCACTTAATCTTCTGATACAGTCAAATTGGCCCTCCCCAAAAGGTTATAAAAGCGATACTTTCTATTTTTTTTAATATTTTTTATTTTAATTGTTGTTGCAGTACAATTTTCTTTTACTCCCATCCCAACCCACCCACCCAGCCCTCCCCTCCCCCTCCCATTTCCACCCACCCCTAGTTTTTATCCATGTGTCCTTTATACTTCTTCCTGTAAACCCTTCCCCTTTCCCCTAAAATGTGGTATTTTCTCTAATAGTATTTTCTCACATCTTGTCAACACTTTGTGTTAAATAACCTCAAAAGTTTGATCTAATAGATTCATAAGTCAATCTAATAGATGGCCTTCACATTTTTATAAGTCTCTAATTATGAGTAGGGCAGAAATACCTGATTACTAAATGTGCACATTTTGAGATCAAACTCCCTTAACTAATCCTAGTTTTTCCCCTTAATATGTGTGACCTTGGGCATATTGGGCCTATAGAGAGAACAAATATGTAGGATTAAACAAAATACACAGAAATACAGAAAGACTTCTCTGAAGGTCCACTATTGCTAGTACTCATCTTAATTTTTTCTCCCCTCCCCTCTGGTTACTATAAGTTTGTTCTTAATTTCAATGTCTTTGGTTATATTTTGCTTGCTTGTTTGTTTTGTTGATTAGGTTCCAGTTAAAGGTGAGATCACATGGTATTCATCTTATTTTTTT
>PVIA01009378.1:0-61571 GCA_004024845.1 Tonatia bakeri | reverse complement strand
ATAAGAATTCTGAGACCAAAATCAACTGAATGAAAATATCTTATGAGAGAAGACGCCATAAGAAAAAAGTGAAAAGGCCAGAAATAGTCTAGATAAACTATTTGAAAAATTTTATATGGTGATATTATAATTAACATTCAAAATATTTAATTGAAACATAAAAATATAATTGAACTGCTATGAATCAGGAAAAAACTGATATTAAAATTTATCATACTATTGAACAAAAAATTAGAGAAAATACAATTAGTTAATTAATATATGAAACTATATCAAATTTCATTTATGATTGAGATAAATTAATATAAAATAGTAATGGTGACTCTCTCTTTTCCTATAAGATTTGCAAGATTAAAAAAAATAAATAGGATTACCAATAACTCTGGCTATGGTATAGAGAGTTTAACAGTATCATCAACCATTGGTGAGACTGTTCATTTTTTTAACTGTGAGGAGAACCATAATAATATCTACCTACAATATAGTTTCATCAGAAAACAAATGTATCTGTGATGTCTTCTACTGTATCCTTGGAGTACCTCAAATAGTGACTAGAACTAGCTAGCACATGGTTGATTCTCAAATTTAATCAATTCAATTAATTGTTAACTATGCATATTATCTGACCTAGTTCTCTTGGTTGTGAAATCAACCCTATAGAAAATCTAATATGAATAATTAAATGTAATAAATGCTTGTTTTTTTTAAATTTCATTTATTTATTTTTAGAGAGGGAAGGGAGAGAGAGAGAGAGAGGGAAAGAGAGAGAGAGAAACATCAATGTGCGGTTGCTGGGGGCCATGGCCTTCAACCCAGGCATGTTCCCTGACTGGGAATCGAACCTGCGATGCTTTGGTTCGCAGCCCACGCTCAATCCACTGAGCTACGCCAGCCAGGGCAATAAATGCTTGTTTTAATGCTGCTTCCTATAAAAGAAAAGCCATCTAAATGAGTATTCACTTAAAAAAGAAATATCTAGACCTTACATACTCTGGAAAGATATCTAATATAGTAAATGATGAAAAATTGTAACAAATATAGTGATGTCATGGATTTCCTAAAATATTTATTTGGGGAAATAGCTGGAAGTTTGATATATATGTTGGTGTATTTTAGAATTTGAGGGGAAAAATAAAATAAAAAACACAGAATACTAATCAAATGAAAACACATGAATAGACTGTCAGGAAGATAGTGGTGAAGTAGGGGAGCTGAGCCCACTTGCTTATGCACCCAACTGGGACGTGTAGTCCATCTTCCAGAAAACCACATGAACAGCCAAGAGAATCTTAGCTGATATGAAGTGTGGAAGCCAAACAGTGCAGGCGATGCTTCAAAATGGGTGGAAAGGAGATTTTATAGGTCATCAGGGAAGGTCTCCAGGCCTGGCTCTAAAAACCATGGTTGCTGCGGGGACATTGGAGGAGAGCCAAGTCTGTGACTGCAACCTAGCAGCTTTCTCCCCTCCCAGTGCCAGGAAATCGCAGACCTGATGGCAGGAGAGAACTGAATGCAGATATCATGGTGGGGAGGGGAGAAAAGGGAACAAGTGCACGTAGCCATGGCACACCGAGGCTTGGGTGGCAGTCGCTGGGCAGGACAGTGCCAGGCAGTGCCAGACAGTGAGGAGGATCCTAGCAGCACCTGTAATTAGGAGAAGAGTGGGCTGTGACTGGCCTTGACCCAGATAGGCTCTGGACTTGCTAGAGAGTTAGAATGTGTGGAAAATGTGGAAAGCCAGGCAATGGATCTGAGCGGTAGTGGCACCACCAGAACTTTTTTCAAAAGGGGTACTGAGGCACACTGGGCAGAGAGCTCGCCTGTGCAGCTGCTGGGCCAATAGGGAAAGATTGTGGGTGTGATTTGCCCTCAGTCAGTACAATCTCACGGATTGATCAAAGTGGCACAAAGCAAAGTGGTTTATTGGTGGTAACCTGGCACAACTCTGCAGAGTAGAGAGTGAGGGCCACACAGTACTCTGAGGCCATGGACTAGAAACTGGGCACCTGTTACTATTAAAGCCCAGACTAAGTATCCATGCTTGCAGAACCAGGAGATGGAAAACATTCGTAGCCCAACCCCCCACCATGTACAGAAGCTGGGAAACCCTGCAAAACAGGACAGGCAGGTTTAACAAAAAGCCACTTTTTTTTTCTTTCAAGAATAAGATAGTAAGACCTGGAGTTGAGAGATAACCAGGGACAGATCCAGAAAGAAGTCAGAGGGTGAACACCAACAACTGAGACAAAGTTCACCTTGCCCCTCATTAGAGCTTGCATGTTTTTTTTATTTCTCTTATTTTAATGTTTTTATTTTTCCCTTTCATATTGCATTTTAATCTTCTTTCATTTCACTCATATTTCAAATAACTCATTACTCTTGGTCTTCTACTTTTTATTCTTTTTATTCAGTGTGTATATATATATTCATGTTATTATTCCAAATCCCACATAGAACCCATCCCTGGTCTAAATTCATTTCTCCATCTTCCTGAACTTTATTGTAATTGTTGTAAGCTTTATTTTCTCTCACACTGCACCATGTTCCTATCCCTTACACTCACTATTTCTCCTCCATCTAACCTTGCATAAGCGCTCTTATTTCTTAAGTCAGCTCACATTCATTTTTCCTTCTCATAAGAGTCTTTTTCTTTTCCACCTTTTATGAACAGTGGATAACTGGGAGAAATACCACAGTTATTGCTGTACTTTTCCAAAGGAACTCCTATTTGTTCACTATTTGTTTGTATTTTAAATCTCATAGAAAGTACTCCCTCTTGCTTACACCATTTTGCCTTCTGCCTGCCTCTGATCAGTTGAAGGAGGAATTTTATTTTATTTCATTTCTTTTTCTCTTCTTTCTTCCTGTGTCAGCCTGGGATTTACTCCATATACTCATTATTTTGCTTCCCCCATCCTCTCAAAATAATTTTTATTTAGGGTGGATATCTCATATTTTCTTTTTGCTTTTGTACAATACTCTCGATCCCATTCCACCTTTATCAAACTTCAGTCAGCTGTCATTGCTATCAAATCTGCTGTGGTTCTTCTCTAATTTTGCTCCCATTGGTCCAGAACCTTTTCAAGTTTACTGTAAACCTCAGAATATGTTCTTCTTTTTCTTACCCCATTGTTCCCATTGCCCTTTTGTGTTTTACTTAGTTGAAATTTTGCTCTTTACCTTTCTTTGCCTCAGTTCTATCCAAACTCTTATCAATTCTCCTCCCTTTTTCCATATAACAACATTTTCCCCTGTAGTTAGCCCATAGTCCCTGTATCATATTTTATAATATCTATAATCTCTCTTCACTTTTATTAATCTTAGTTCAATTGTGGTCAAAACTGATGATGTGGTGGTGGGGGTGGTGGTGGGGGTGTTTTGATGGCATTGTTTTAGTTGTCTTGTAATACTATTTTGTTAACCAACACCTGTATAATAGCATACAAGACAAGATAGGAGTCAGGACCACCAGTAAGTCTGCTTATGGAAGAAACCACCAACAAAGAAAGCCACCAAAAAGAAACCCATGTACAACAAGAGAGCCCACAGAAACATAAGTAAGGACTCCACAGAGCATACATACAAGAATATCAAAGAAACGGTACCACTGAGTCCCACATAACTCCTACCACAGAAGTCTACCCACAAAGACAGACAGGCAAAGCAGAGAACCCTGAGATGTAGAAACAAACAAAAAGTGAAATGTAAAATAGAGAGACACAGAAAGAACCTTTAATTGAAAAGAATGGAAGAATCCTTAATAAAAGAGCAAATGAAATAGAGACAAACAATCTATCAGATATAGAAAAAAATATTATGAAGATGCTCAAAAACTCAGTGACAACTACAAGGCACTGAGTGGGAACTACAACAGCATAAAAAAGGAAATAGAAACTATAAACAAGAACCAATAAGAAAAGAAAATACAATATCTGAAATAAAAAATACACTAGAAGGATTCACAAGCAGGCTGGATGAAGCAGAGGACAGAATTAGTGAGCTAGAAGACAAGGTAGAAAGAAATAACACAGATATAGCACCAGCATAAAAGAAAGACTAAAAAAATATGAAGATAGCTTAAGGGAACTTTAGGCCAACATAAAACACAGCATTTGAATCATAGGAATACCAGAAGGAGAAGAAAAGGAGCAAGGGATAGAAATCTTGTTTGAAAAAATAATGACAGAAAACTTCCCTAACTGAGAGAGAGGAAAAGACATGTGAGTTCAGGAAGCACAGAGGGTCCCAATGAAGATGAACCTAAAGAGACCTACTCTAAGACACGTCATAATTAAATTGCCAAATATTAAAGACAAAGAGAGAATCTTAAAAGCATCAAGGGAGAAACAGATAGTAACATACAAGGGAGCTCCAATAAGGATAAATAGAAAAACAACAAGCCAGAAGAGAATGGCCAGCAATATTCCAAGTAATGTAAAGCAAAGGCCTGCAACCAAGACTACACTACCCATCAAGGCTGTCATTTAAAATGGAAGGCAAAATCAGGAGTTTCTCAGACAAAAGAAGGTTAAAAGGTTAAATACACCACCAGACCAGCTTTGCAAGACATGCTAAAGGGACTGCTTTAAGAATATGAAGGTATAGTGAGAGAGAGAGTAAAACAAGCATGGAACAAAAAAATGGGAATGAATAAGTGCCTTTCTGTACTAACATTAAATGTAAGTGGATTAAACACTCCAATCCAAAAACCATAAGGTAGCTGAATGAATAATAAAACATGACTCACATATATGCTATGTACAAGAGACACACCTGAGGACAAAAGACTTACAGTCTGAAAGTGAAGTGTTGGGAAAAAAAAATTCCAAGCAAACCGACAGGAAACAAGAAAACAGACTAGCAATACTTATATAAGTCAAAATTGATTTCAAAACAAAGGCCACAAAAAGAAACACAGAAGGACAATTCATAATACTCAAGGGAAGAATCCATAAAAAAGATATTAACATTGTATACATATATGCACCCAATATAGGCACAGCCAAATATATAAGCAAATACTTGGAGGACTTCAAGAAAGATATAGACAGCAACACACTTATAGGAGGGGATTTTAACAGCACACTAACAACAATGGATAGATCTTCCAAACAAAATATCAACAGTCAGCAAGGATATTGTGGCATTGAACCATGCACTAAATCAAATGGAAATGGACTCACCTGATTTTATATATATATATAAATTATATATATATAATTTCACCCCAATAAAGCAAAATATGCATTATTTTCAAATGCACACAGAACATTTCCAAAGATAGAGCACATGATAGGACACAAAATAAGTCTCCACAAATTCAAGAAAAATTGAAATCACATCAAGCATTTTCTTGGACCATTAGGGCTTAAAATTAGAAAACAATCTCAAGAAAAAACTCAAAAACATTCAAATTCATGGAGACTGAAGAGCATGATATTAAACAATGAATGGATTAAGAATCAGATCAAGGAAGAAATCAAAAAGTTCCTGTAAAGAAATGAAAATGAACACACAGCAATCCAAAACCTATGGGACACAGCAAAGTCA
Source organism: Tonatia bakeri (assembly GCA_004024845.1). Lineage (NCBI taxonomy): Eukaryota > Metazoa > Chordata > Mammalia > Chiroptera > Phyllostomidae > Tonatia > Tonatia bakeri. The sequence goes on along the minus strand of PVIA01009378.1, from coordinate 56,021 downwards.
GTCCTAAGAGGGAAGTTCATAGCAATACAGGCCTACCTAGAAACATAGAAACATTTCAAGTAAATAACTTAACCCTACATCTACAAGAACTGGAAGAACAAAAATAAACAAAGTCCAGAGTGAGTAGAGGGAGGGAAACATCAAGATCAGTGCAGAATTAAATGATATGGAGATTAAGAGAATTATTCAAAGGAGCTACTTCTTTGAAAAGATAAACAAAATCAACTAGCCTTTAACCAGACTCATCAAGAAAAAAAGAGAGAAGAACCAAATAAATAAAATCAGAAATGAAAGAAGAGAGATTACAGCTGGTATCACAGAAATATGAAGGATTGCAAGATATTACTATGAACTACATGCCAAAAAATGAGAAAACCTGGGTGAAATAGACACATTTCTAGAAACATATAGCCTTCCAAAACTGAATAAAGAAGAAGCAGAAAGCCTGAACAGACCAATAACAACTAGTGAAATAGAAGCAATAATAATAATAATAATAAAAACTCCCATCACATAAAACTCCTAGATTGGACAGTTTCACAGGAGAATTTTACAAAATATTTAAGGAAGACATAATCTCTATCCTTTACAGACTATTCCAAAAAATCCAAGAAGAGAAAACACCCCCAAATTCTTTTTATGAAGCCCACATCCTAATCCCAAAACCACATAAAAATAGAACAAAAAAAGAAAACTACAGGCCAGTGTTACTCATGAACAGACATCAAAATCCTCAACAAAATATTAGCAAACTTCTTCCAGTAATATATTAAAAAGATCATACTCCATGTTCAAGTGGGATTCATCCCAGAGATGCAAGGGTGGTACAATATTCCCAAATCAATAAACATAATTACAACACCTAAACAAAAGGAAATACAAAATCACATGATCATATCAATAGATGCAGAAAAAGTATTTGATAATGTACAGCACCCATTTATGATACAAACTCTCAGTAAAGTGGGAGCAGAGGGAGCATTCCTCAACATAATAAAGGTTATATACGAGAGACCTAAAGCCAACATCATACTCAATGGGCAAAAACAAAAAGCTTCCCCACTAAGATCGGAAACAAGACAAAGGTGTCTGTTTCTCACTTTTATTCAACATAGTATCTAGCCACAGCTATCAGACAAGAAAAAGAAATAAATTACATCCAAATTGGAAATGAGGAAGTATAACCATCATTGTTTGCAGATGACATGATAGTGTACATAGAAAGTCCTATAGGCTCCACCAACAAACCTAGTAAGTGAATTTGGCAAAAACTGTGGGATACAAAGTCAATATTAAAAAGTTGAAGGCATTCTTATACACGAGCAATGAAATATCAGAAACAGAATTTAGAAAAAATATCCATTTTGCTGTAGCAACAAGAAAAATAAATTACCTAGGGATAAACTTAACCAAGGAGGTAAAAGACCTGTACTTATAAAACTATACAACACTGAAGAATAAAATTAAGGAAGACACAAATAAATGGAAGCATATGCCATGTTCATGGATCGGAAGAAGTAACATCATTAAAATGTCCATACTAAGCAAAACAATTTTTAGATTCATCACAATCACTATTAAAATATCAATGACATATTTCACAGATATTGAACAATCATTCCAAAAATTTATATGGAAATATATACAACCCCAAATAGCCTCAGCAATTTAGAGAAAGAAGAACATAGGAGGGATCACATTACCTGATTCAAACTATATTACAAGGACATTATAATAAAAACAGCCTGTACTGACATAAGAACAGATACACAGACCAATGGAACAGAATAGAGAGTCCAGAAATAAACCAATGCCTCTAGGGTCTATTAATATTTAACAAAGGAGGCAGAAGCATAAAATGGAGTAAAAAATAGCCTCTTCAACAAATGGTGTTGAGAGACCTGGACAGCTACATGCAAAAACAAACAAACAAACAAACAAAAACAGAAAAAATAAAACAAAACAAAACAAACAAAAAAACCTCAATCACCAACTTACACCATACACAAAAATAAACTCAAGATGGATAAAAGACTTAAATGTAAATTGTGATACTATAAAAGTCTTAGAGGAGAACATAGGCAGGAAAATGTCATATATTCCATGCAGCAATATTTTTACCAGTATGTTCCCTAGAGAAGGGGACATAGAGGAAAGAATAAACACATGGGACCTCATCAAAATAAAATGTTTCTGTACAGCTAAAAAAAAAAAAGGAGCATTAAAATGGGAAGGGAACCAACCATATGGGAAAACATATTTTGCAATGATACCTCAGACAAGGGTCTGATCTCTAAAATATAGAAAGAACTCACACAACTCCACTCCAGGAAGACAAACAATCCAAATAAAAAATGGACGAAGGACCTGAACAGACATTTCTCTAAGGAGGATATAGAAAGGGCCCATAGGCATATAAAAGGATGCTAAGCATCACTAGTTATCAGAGAGATGCAAATTAAAACCACAAATGAGATACCACTTCACACTGGTCAGAATGGCCATCATAAACAAATCAACAAACAACAAGTGCCGGTGAGTTTGTGGAGAAAAGGTAACCCTTGTACACTGTTGGTGGGAATGCAGACTGGTGCAGCCACTGTGGAAAGCAATATGGAATTTCCTCAAAAAAACGAAAACTGGAGCTGCCTTTTGACATGGCAATTCCACTGCAGGGATTATACCCTAAGAATACTGAAACACCAGTTCAAAATAACCTATGCATTCCAGTGTTCATAGCAATGTTATTTACAATAGCCAAGTGCTGGAAACAACCTAAGTGCCCCTCAGTAAATGAGTGGATCAAAAAAACTCTGTTACATTTACAAATTGGAATGTTATGCAGCAGAAAGAAAGAAAAAGCTTCTACTCTTGGCAATAGCATGGATGGAACTGGAGAGTATTATGGTAAGTGAAATAAGCCACATGGTGAAAGACAAATATCATGTGATCACACCTGTAATTGTAACCTAATCAACAAAGCAAACAAGTGAGTAAAATAGAACCAGAGACATAGAAATAAAGAACCAACTAACCATGACTTAGGGGATTGGGTAGGTGGATGATGGGGGAAAGATGGGGAAGGGTCAAGTCAACTTGTATAAAGGACCAGTGGACAAAGACAACTTGGCAGGGAGGAGTGAAATTAGAAGGTGGGGAATGCATAGGGCAGAGGAGAGTGATTGGGGAAAAATGCGGAAAATTGTACCTGAACAACAATGAAAAAAAGACATGAATAAATTAATAAATATGGAAAAGTTATGAGACTAACCACTATAACTATAATAATGTATTACTCATTATAGTATTCAAGTAGTTATAAACTATACATATTTGCTATTTATTAAATATTATTACATCTTTAAAATAGGTTAATATTGCAGCATAGCAGGAAATATCAACATATAGTGAGTATTTTGTCTCTTCTGAAGTAAAAAAAATTAGCATTAATGCTGAGCAATGATTAAATGCAACATTTTATAGATATGACTTCAAAAATTAAATTTATTTTTTCCTGTGGATTTTATTTTTCTATCATATAAAATATGCCAATAATAGTTTCAGTACTAAGTTAGTATTCTATATTACTTCAAAAATTAAATTTATTTTTTCCTGTGGATTTTATTTTTCTATCATATAAAATATGCTAATAATAGTTTCAGTACTAAGTTAGTATTCTATAAGTGTTTGAACAGAAACATAAAAACTATTTTAGTTTGGCAACAAGAAGAAAATTTGTCTGTGCCAAGACATCTTTTATTTAAACTAAATTACACTCTCAGCCAGAATACATTAAATACTGATCAGAAAGTAATTTAATTTTCTCAGGTATTTAACTAAACAAGGAACACATTTACTTTGATAATTTCACTGTAAATTAGCATGCAACTATATGTCAATATAAAAATATGGTATCACTGATGTATTTGAAAATACAAAAAATCAATACAATTATGATTTCATTTTAATAACTGATGGGACTATACAATCAATTTTTAAAATAAGTCTGAAAAGTGATGTAAAATAATTGTCTTCATTTGCCTAGTAATATTAGACAAAAACCCTCAAGCATTTATTTTTTGGGGAATTTATACAACATTCATTTATATATTTGTTTCAAATTACTGGACTAGAGAGATAGTCCTATCCCAATCATAATCAATCCACACTGTCAGAGTAGCATCAACATTAGCCATGCCATATGGCTGCCTATAAAATGGACTAATTAGTCTATGCCCCCTGATAAGTAGATTGCTAATTTACTATAAATGTATTATCAACTTTAATGGGAAATCACAGAAATCTGGAAATACATATCACTAGTGTATATAATGAGCATATCCATCACCCCAATAGCTTCCTCATGTCTTTTTGTAACTCTCCTTCTTGAAATCATCCCTGCCACCCAGGCATCCTCAGGCAGCCACAATGATCTGCATTCTTGCACTGTAGATTACTTTGTATCTTCTCAAGTTTTATAATATGTAAATAAAATAATTCAGTATGTATTATTTTTCACTTCTTTTACTCAACACAATTATTTTGAGATTTGTGCATGTTATGTGCATCAGCAGTTAATGTTTTTATTGCTGAATGATCTTTCGTCCTATTATTTGTTTTCCAATGCACATGATGATGTGTATTATGGATATTTCCAGTCTGGAAATATTAATATAATATCTTCACGCACTGCTTATATATCATGCACTTAACTATATTTAGCTCAGCAACATACCGCATATAAAATAATGTTCCCATAGATTATAATGGAGTAGAAAAATTCCTCTTGTCTAGGGACCTCACAGCCATCCTAACACTGTAACACAATGAATGCATTACTCACATGTTTGTGGTAATTCTGGTGTAAACCTACTTCACTGCCAATCATATCACAGTGTCACAGATACAATTATGGTAGTAGGCTATCTCATCTTGGTTTGTACAAGTACACACTATGATGTTCACACAGCTATGACACTGCCTATTGATACAATTCTCATACATTATCTCTGTTAAATGGCACAAGACTGTATTTATATTATATGTATTATAAAAATAATAAAAACTTTGTTGAGACTATAGAAATAACATTATTAAGTACCTGCATAATTTACTGAAAATATTAATAGGTGGCATCAGATAAATCAAATTAAAATGTGTATTTTATAAAGCAACATAATAGATTGAGTCTAAAATTTATATTCAAATGCAAAAAGCCAAGAATGGTTATAGAAGTCATGAAGAGAAAAACAAAGCTATGGTATGTGCTCTTTAAATATTAAATATATATACCTGCAATAATTAAGCTATGAATAGAAAAATGATATATGACATAGAATACAGGGAGAAGACAAAACTTATTCATATAAAATGTTTATAAATATTTGTCTGTGTTTTATCCAAAACACAATGAAGTAGAGATAATAAGGTGTTTCATATGAATGGTACTGAGTCAATCAGATGGATCCCAAACACATGCGAAAGTAATTTTCAGATAGCATAAAGATATTAGTGTGAAAGGTAAACCCTAAAAGAGAGAAATGTGAAGCATCTTCCAATTCCAAAGTTGGCAAAGACTTCTTCATTGGAAACTCAAAATCACTTACCATAAAAGAAAGTTTAATGTATACAACTTGATGAGTTTGGACATAAATATACATTCATGAAACCACCACCACAGTCTATGTCATAAACTTGTTCATTAAGTGATGGTACATTCATATACTGGAATAATATTCAGCCTTCAAAAGAAAAGGAAATCCTGCCATTTGTGACAACATGGGTGAACCTGGAGAAAGTAACATTAAGTGAAATAATCCAGACACAGAAAGACAAATGCTACATGCTGTTACTTATGTGAGGAATCTAAAACAGTCGAACTCATAGACTGTCAACTGCCAGGACCTGGAGGAAGCGAGAAGCGGGAGGTATCAGTTAAAATAGATTCTTACTCATCAATGAAATGTAAAGTGGAATCAGGTCATATTACCATGCACTACCATATGGCTTAAGAAGCAACAATAAACAAAAACGAAAATACATAGAACAATTATAAAAGTTAATAAGATTGTAGAAAACTTGAGCACTGCCATTTGCAGTATTAGTAACAACTCTTTTGAACCACTTTGGAAAAATCTGGTGATATCTGATAAAATATGTCTTACATTCCAGCAATTCCACTCCTAGATTTTAAAAAACAAACCCATAAAAATGTATACATATGTGCATCAAAGAAACATACTAAAATGTTTACAGTGGCGATATTTGTAACGGCAACAAACTGGCAAATGCCCAAATGCCCATCATGAGTATAATGGTGTATCAGTACCATGGAATTCTAGAGGACAATGCAAATACACAATCTACAACTGTCCATACCAATATGAATGAATCCAGACACAAAACTCCCACATATTGTATGAATTGACTTACAAAAAAAAAAGTCAAACCACTCTTTTTCTGGTAAACATCAGGAGGAGGGACAGGGACTGGAAGAGGGCAATAGAGGAACATGAGTATTGCACATATTCTTGTTCTATACTGGGGATGGTTATAAAGTTAAGGTCACTTTATGAGCACTCATGAAGATGCAAATTTATGACATGTACTGTTTTCTGTATGCAATTTATTACAAATAAATACAAAAATGATATGTGGGGAAAAAAAGTTATTCTATATAATGTCCAAGACAGTAATCTCTCCCATTATATTTATTTGCTCAAAAGCATAGTTGATGCCACATTTTTATTGGATCAGTCTGAGATAGCTATCTCATGCCTGCCAGAGGAAAGCTGGCTTGTGGTTCCCTGACTTACATAGTTCTGTGGTTTAGAGCAATGTAGTCAAATCGTCACTGGGTTGACTTGGTTTCAAGACATTCATTTTGAGTGAGAAAGAAAATTCTTATTTTAAGTAATACTAGATTTTTGGATTCTGGGGTGGGCAAACATTTTGACCTTCTTTATATAGGGAACAGATTGTATTCACAACTGTTTTCTCAAACCTAAACTATGTTCTCAATTTTTAAAAGGAAAAAAATGGTGAAGTAGATATCATAAACAAATAAAAATAAGTAAAAGGATTATAAAAGAGAGACTTTTGTAAGTGCCACTAAAGATTGTTTATCTGATTTATCTCAGAAAAAGCTGTTAGTATATACATAGCAAAAATATTGAAAATGAAGTTATTATTGAATATAATTAGGAATAAGGTAGTGTTAATTCAAGATCAAAACAGAATTATTATCCTGTTGGTGGGAATGCAGACTGGTGCAGCCACTGTGGAAAACAGTATGGAATTTCCTCAGGAAACTAAACATGAAACTGCCTTTTGATCTGGCAATTCCACTGCTGGGATTACGTCCTGAAACACCAATTCAAAAGAACCTGTGCAACCCAGTGTCCATAGTAGCAGAGTTTACAGTAGCCAAGTGCTGGAAGCAATTTAAGTGCCCCTTAGTAAATGAATGGATCAAAAAACTGTGGTACATTTACACAATGGAATACTACACAGCAGAAAAAAGAGAATCTCCTACCCTTTTTGACAGCATGGATGGAACTAGAAAGAATTATGCTAAGTGAAGTAAGCCAAATAGTGAAGGACAAATGCCATATTATCTCGCCTTTAAGTGGAACCTAATCAACAAAACAAACAAACAAGCAAAATATAACCAGGGACACTGAAATTAAGAACAATGTGACAGTAACCAGAGAGGAAGTGGGAGGGAATGGGGGAAGGGATTTCAGGAACAACTAAAAAGGACACATGGACAAAACCGGGGGCACAGAATCAGGGGAGGGAGGTGGGGATGGCTGGGGTCAGGGGGAATGGTAGGGGGTAAATGCAGACAACTGTACCTGAACAACAATAAAATAATTTAAAACATAACAAAGGAAATAATAATAAAAATAAAAAATAAAATGCAAGCTCTATAGGAGCAAAGTGGGGAAAAAACAGAATTACTGATGAGAATTATCAAAGACTATGTTCCTTATCACAAAGACTAATATAATCATAGAGTCTCATACTGACTCTAGTTACTTTCAGATAAAATCTGAATCTGGGTAATCAAATTCATAACTGGTTCAGCCATCTAGGCAGGCTACAACTAAGAATTATGCACACACTCTCTCTAGCATGTACTTCATATATATGTGTTGTGAGAGATTTCTGGATAAGCCTAACTAAACTAACCTCTCTTCATTTAATTTGTGAAAACATATTTCTTAATCTAGAAGCATAATGGTATTTGAAGGTTAATGTTCATTGTGTATTTATAATATAAAATTCTATTTACTCAAAACACATTCTGGATATGAGTATCTCCTCAAATTATAGTTTTTGTATACTTAGCAAGGCATTGGATTATTTTGCTTTTACAAAGAATTATTACATAATTTTAGAAATAGATGAATAACTTATTGACTTGTGGTATCTGATGAAATAGTAGGAAAAAAGAAACCAAATAAAACTAGTACATATATAAAGACAAAAATAACTTAAATTGCTCATAATGTCTGTTATTTATCACTTTCCAAATTGGCTTCATTTTGGAAATATAAGGAAAATAATAGGAGCTATTTCCAGGCCATATGGATCTGTATATTTTATTGGAGGTGTTGCCAGATTCAAAGATAATGACTGCATTTCATAAGCTGGAGAGTCCCTTTCACAAGAAGGATTCCAGAATGCATATGCTCATCCTTAAGAACTTTTGAGGATTTTCATTAGATGTATATATGATGATGAGCAGTATAATGATGACTTTTCTCAAAGTTTTTTTTTTAAGATTTTATTTATTTATTTTTAGAGAGGGAAGGGGGGGAGAGAGAGAGAGAGAGAGAGAGAGAGAGAGAGAGAGAGAGAGAAACATCAATACATCAGTGTGCGGTTGCTGGGGGACATGGCCTGCAACCTAGGTATGTGCCCTGACTGGGAATCGAACCTGCGATGCCTGGTTCGCAGCCCACGCTCAATCCACTGAGCTATACCCGCCAGGGTGACTTTTCTCAAAGTTTTAAATGCATACTGTGGTCCCGACTTTTTTATTTCTATTTAAAAATATAACATTATGCTAGACTGTGAGATGTTTCCATTTGGTTGAATCAATAAGGACATTAAAATTTTTGTTTTTTTAATATGATATTTTTCCCAATTCCTAAATTTATTTTCCAAGATTTATTTCTTTGGTGGGTTGATATTCAATCTAGTCATTAGCAAAAAAAAAGTTTATTCAGAGTAATAAACACAGAAATAAATCAGAGACATATCAAAAGCCTTTTTATAGTCTCCGACATTTCTTTCATGAAAGTGGCCCATTTTTTATTACAAACTATCAGACTGAATTGGGTCTCCACAAGTTTATATGTTGAAGTCCTAAGTTTCACTACCTTAGAATGTGGTTGATTTGGAGGTAAGGCCTTTAAAAGGTAATTAAGTTAAAATGAGGCTGTCAGGATGGGTACCAACCCAACATGAATGGGGATTCTATAGAAAGAGGAGATTAAGATGCATAGGGAGACATCAGGGATGTGCACACACAGGGCAAAGACCATGTGAGGACACAGCAGGAAGCTGGCCACCTGCAAGCCAAGAAGACAAGCTTCAGAATAACCAAATCTGTTGACACCTTCATCTTGGACTTCAGCTTCCAGAACTGTGGGGAAATAAATTTCTGTTGTTTCAGGCTGTGATAACTTATTAGGTATCTAACAAACTACTATACAACCTAATTGACTAACCCTTGACAAACTAAGTTTCCTGCATGGATGGATGGGGCTAGCTCCATCTCTTAATCAGCAAATTAGAAAAATATATGATTTAGCTTTTTGAGGAAGCTGATAAGGATTTTGATAAATAATTTATGTGTTTAAGGCCCTTAATAAAGTCTCTTGGAATGATCACATTTTTGTCTGACTCAAGACCTCCCCCAACCCAATTTAGATAGTATAACGAGGTAAAAAAATTAGATTTAAAATTTTGTGCAGTTTTAGAATTTATTATGGTTGAAGACCTACTGATGCAGGAATATTTAAATAGATGAATGCAACATCTATTTAGCACCCACCTAAAAACGACATCCTGAAGGGCAAATTTGATAATATACATTTTTGTTATTTGTCCCTGGTGCCAAATTAAGAGTTAAGGTTCTACTTAGCTGTTAACATTTTTGTGTATATAGACTCCAAGAATGTAATTATGCCTCCTTTGCCCAGTTATTTCCACTGGGTTGGAAATAACTTGTCCTATTTATTTGGTCTCTCTGTGCTCCTGATTACTAGCCAACAGAAGAACAAGACACTGCACCTGAATGTTTATGCTACAGTTAGATTCTCCACATTCTGGAAAGAATCTTGCTGGGACTGACAGTTGCATGCTTTGTTTTTAAGCCATAAAAGTATAGAGCGCTATTATTATTCTACTATTTCCAATAGCTAATAAAGTTTCCCAGAGACATCTACCCACTTTAAGTTAAATACAATGCCTTGGGCAACATTAATAGCTTGCAAATCAGCCATTACTGTGAATTTTCCAAGGACACCCATATTCTGATTGTAATTTCTGACTAGTAATATCCTAGTAAAAATTCAGTTTTGATTATTGTGTAAAGAAAGAAACTATCATCGAACTGGTTACTAACTGGGAAAGTCAGCAGGCAGACATCACAGGTCACAGGCTTCTTTGCCCTGGTATTTCATTTGTTTCCCAGTGATGTCCTCTTTATGTTTTTATCAAAGAATGATTAAAGAAAAAGTAATACAAATAATGAATAAATAATACAAATAAATATTTGCATTACCTTTTATATTTTACAAAATGTTTTCTGTTCAAATTGACCTGTTTTATCCTCTTAACTCCAATGAAATAAAATGATATGCTCATGGGGCCATGGACTTGGAAAGTACTTTATTTTATTATTAGGTTTTAATGAACATTGATGATTTTATATATCATAATATCTACCAATTATTAATATTTAAGGGGATTTCAAGAGGAATTTTAAAAAATATTTTATGAATTTATTTTTAGAGAGAGGAAGGGAGGGAGAAACAGAGTGAGAGAAACATCAATGTACAGCTGCCTCTCACATGTCCCCTACTGGGGACCTGGCCTGCCACCCAGGCATGTGTCCTAGACTGGGAATCTAACCAGTGACCTTTCATTCAGAGGCTGGCACTCAATCCACTGAGCCACAGCAGCCAGGGCTTAAGAGGAATTTTTAAAACATTATTATTAAAACTTGCCCTGGCTGGTGTAGCTCAGTGGATTGAGTGCGGGCTGCGAACCAGGCATCGCAGGTTCGATTCCCAGTCAGGGCACATGCCTAGGTTGCAGGCCATGTCCCCCAGCAACCGCACATTGATGTTTCTCTCTCTCTCTCTCTCTCTCCCCCTCCCTTCCCTCTCTAAAAATAAATAAATAAAATCTTAAAAAAAACTGTCTTAAAAAAACATTATTATTAAAACTTTATGGTATAACTTTATTGAAACCTATAAAAAAAGATGCTGTCTTCCAAAGCATTATAGAGGTTTTTAATAAATCAATTAAAGAATGAATGGAAAAATATATAGTTCTGTTTCTATGCCTGTCATTGTGGTCAATGCTTCCTTGTTGATGTATTGCTTTTTCTGCACCCAGGGAGAGAAGTTGCCCTGTTGGTATCTACTCTGTCTGTGAACTACAGGAAGACAGAAAAAAAAAAAAAAAAAAGGTCTCTCTCTGAGTCATCCATGTATTTATGTTTTCATTCATTCCCACCCCCAAACCTCCTGTTAGATGAATACAAGTTGAAGAATAACACACTTCTCTCTTTAGGACCAGAAGTAGAAAATTAGAAGATCAAGTCTGTTATTGCCCAAAACTGAGCTCTCACTTTTGCAGAAAAATGACAAAACAAACTTTAAAATCTTTACTTTTGACAACTAAACCTTAGTGATTATCTTTATTTACTCAAAACTGATACATTTTTTCCTTAAGTGGAAGTGTGAGAATTCCCTTTAATTTTATTATTAGTTTATTGTTTTATTATTGTTCATATTATTAAAGGATTTCAATGTAGACAATATTATTTTCATGTAATAATATGCTTATATATTAAAGAGCGGATAGCTCCTGACTCTTCTGGCTGACTAGTAGAAATATTATCATTATCCAGAAATAACTAAAAGGAATAACAGAATTATTTCCTTAAGCATTGGTTTCCAATTTGTCACTTTTATTCCCTCAAATACTTTGCCCTTTTTTCATCCAACATTCACATGCTCGCTGCTTGAGGGAAGTTGCCAACTTGGAGATGTTATAGGTAATATAAAACTTACTCTGGCTCATATGTAGAAGAGTGTCTTCAGTTACAAACCTTTTTGTCTGCTCATGTTTAATACATTGTTGACATTTCCTGAATAAGAATATTATCTAAAATATTTTAGATTTAACACTCAGTAAGTTGTTATGCTTTTACTGTTTCTTATTTCAACAAGTAAATTCAGTGATAAGGTTGAATAAATTCAGAAGAGTAAAGAGTGACTCCGTTTTGAGAATAAAGAGAAGCAATATGCTTCAAAACACAATACCTTCAATGTATGATTTTATTTGTTTATTACCTTAATTAGTGAGCATAAAACTCAATAACTCCAAGGATACTTAGAGATCATCTAGATGTACCTTCTCATAAATATAAAGAAATACTCATATTCTTTGATATATTTAGATGAAATTGTGTAAGTTCAGCAACTACAACATAGTAAAAATTAAAATTAATACTCAATCATTTCTGTTGTCATGGATTTCCATAAATATTATATTTTGTTTCAGTATTTTTTGCTAGAAAAATAACTAATATACATATTGCCTATTTCATTATAATTATTAAACAGACACAATGGCCACTTTTTAATCAACTAAAATTTGGCTGTATTCTCAACTTGTGTCCCAAGAATGCTTATTTATCTCCCTATATGTGTCTGTAGCTTGTTCATTAGTTCCTAGGCATTTGGATATGCAAATCTCCTTTTCTGCTGGAAGTAAAAACAACATAAAAAATGAAATGAATTAAAATAAAATAAATAGCTGTAGTGTTTTTCAAAGGCACCTGACTGTTATCTCGTTTGTACATTGACAGAAAATGTTTCTTCTTAACATGAAAATTACAAATATATTGGAACTTCTGGTCAAGAGGGGGTATAGGTAGAGATACCTTGCCTCATTGCACAACCATAAGAAGGAACACAACTAACTTAAAAATGAAAAACACCCAGTAATGCCAGAATATCACCCAGAAAATCACCCAGAAACCCTCCCCAGAATGGTACAGATGTCTGACAACCAAGCATTTAAAGAAACTACAGTAATCCAGTCGGGTAGGAGGGATGGAGATAGGGAGTCTGGGAGGATAGAAATCGGTGTGGTGGCAGCAAGCTGGGAATGAAGAGGTGGAGAGGCGGCAAGGCAGAATGAGCAATCCCACATTCATATGTGGTCGATAAAAATCAGGGGGTCACCTTGTGAGCAAGTGAGGCCAGCCTCAGGCCAGACCCTGCAGTCCAGGATTCCAGTGTCAAGAAATATAGAGCTGCATAAGTTCTGGCTATAAACTCAGTGGGGTTTGGGGCAGTGGAAGAAACTGCTGGTACATATTCAAACCCACTCACCCTTGGAACTACAACCAGGACAGCAGCTGAAGGGGTGCCAGTCACATACAGGAAATGGGTGAAGTGACTGGAACTGGGGCAAAGGCCAGGTAGACTCACAGAAGTCAGCCAATATTGACCCCTCTTCAAACCTTCCCCACACATGGAGCCACAAGTTGCTCCACCTTGGCAAATACCCAAAGCTCTTCCCTATATGATTTAATAGGTGTGCTAAATTGGAATCAAAGCAGCTCTAGCTAGTAAGCAGATAGAAGGAGGCTGCCAAAATCAGAAGACAAAGAAATATGTCCCAAATAAAGGAACAGAACAGAGCCCTAGGAAAGAACTAAGTGATGTGGAGATAACCAACCTATCAGATTCAGAGTTCAAAACACTGGTGGTCAAAATACTCAAAGATCTCACTGAGTCCTGCAAAAGCATAAGGGAAGAAATGAAGGCTCTACTAAGGAAAATAAAGAAAAATCCACAGGAAACCAACAGTGGAGGGAAGGAAGCTGCTATTCAAATCAATGATTTGTAACTTAAGGAAAAAATAAACATAGAAACAGAACAAAATGAAGAAATAAGAATTCAAAAGAATCTGGAGAATTTAAGAAGGCTCTGAGACATCTCCAAAAGGACCAAAATCGGAATCATAGGGATGCCAGAAAGAGAAAAAGAACAGCAAGAAATTGGAAACTTATTTGAAAAAATAATGAAGGAGAATTTCCCTAGTCCAGCAAAGGAAATAGACTTCCAGGAAGTCCAGGAAGCTCAGCGAGTCCGAAAGAAATTGAACCCAAGGAAGAGCATACCAAGACACATCATAATTAATTACCCCAAATTAAAGATATGGAGAGAATCTTAAAAGCAGCAAGAGAAAGGCAGACAGTTACCTACAAAGGAGTTACCATTAGACTATCAGCTGATCTCTTAAAAGAAACTTTGTAAGAACCCACAACCAAGATTACTCTATCTGCAAAACTATCATTTAGAATGGGAAGGCAGATAAAGTGCTTCCCAGACAAGGTAAAGCTAAAGGAGTTCATCACCACCAAGAGCTTATTATATTATTTAGGAAAAAGAAGATGAAAACTATGAAGATTAAAATGACAATAAACTCAACTAAGCAAACAACTAGATAGGTATAGAATCATAGATATGGAGATCATTTGGAGAGTTACCAGCTGGGAGGGGGAAGAGAGAGAATGGGCAAAAAGGTATAGGGATTTAGAAGCATAATTGGTAGGTACAAAATAGAAAGAGGGATGTGAAGAAGAGTATATGCAGTGGAGAAGCCAAAGAACTTACATGCACATCCTCTGGACGTGAACTAAGGTGGGGGATTGCAGGAAGGAAGGAGGAACTGGGTGGAAGGTAACAAAGGGGGAGGAATTGGGACAACTGTAATAGCATAATCGGTAAAATATACTTAAAAAAGAAAATTACAGGTATATTACTTTACCATATGTCTATATAATATACTTTGCCTAGTTACATTTTTATAGTTTAACAATAACTGCCTCAAAAATGTTAATTTCCTTTCTTGTCTTCTTTTTTTAAATAAATCTATAAATGCCCACAAGTTTTACTTAAATGTTTTTCTCCTGAGTACATAATTCTGAAATTCCTCCTTTTATTTTATTAAGTGCATGGATTATATTATATAAAAAATTTAAGGTCAATGATTATTGATCTAAGAAATGCAAAGTTTTAATTAAACTATTTTAATTTAAAAACACAAGTATACCCAAAAAGCATTTTCTATTGGAGTTTTCAAGCAATCAGGAGCCAGTTTCTTGATATTAAAAATTATGCTGCATATTTCCACTAAAGATATTTATGAAAGAAGTTATCTTCACTACTGCTTGAGTTTATATGAGAAATATAGACACACATACTCAACATTAAAATAATCAACTTGCCTTTGTGTGGTACATTTTTGTTATTATTAAACATGGTATTAGAAAGGATAGATTTACTAATAAAATTGATTTCTAGGCTAATATTGTAATGGGTTCTGTGATAAAGAGCTTATATAATTTATCATAAACTCATATTCATATTTCTGTGATTATTGTTCTATGCAGCCACTTTATACATTATATAAATTGGATCTTTTAATGGCTCATTACTTTCTTCAGAGTGCATTGTAATGGTATAAATTCCTTGGGTCTTCAAGCATAGGAGGCACATAGCCTGAGTTTCCTGTCCTCAGGAATAAATTCTACCTAAATAACTCCTATGGGAAGAAAAGGTCTGTAACTGAGTGAGTGCATATTGAATAAACAATCTCCCTTAACATCAAGATTACAAAATTACTTTGCATATTACTATACTAGTATAGTTACATTTTCCCCATACACATAATATTTATTATAATTATTTGTATTTCTTGAGCTATTCCCTAGTAGTGTAAAATATGGATTATCAAATTATTTGTGTTCAAAGTAAGTTTTACAATACTTTTTGAGAAAAGGTAATTTTTTCCACTAATATGTCACTTGATTGTATCCTTTACACAATTGTCTCCCAGAAATGTAGGGAATCTTGATATTTAACTAAGGACAAGACCTGTGATTATGTTAATGCTTTATGGGCCAACCCCAGACTTAGGAAATGTGCAATGATTTTCACAGGACTTTTGGGAAGTAACTGATTCTAGGTTGAGTGTTGAGCATGAAGAAAGGGTTTAGATGTAAGAAATTATCTAGCTCTAACTTGATTCTCATTCACATTTGCATCCCACATTAATGATTGCACAGTCTCGGAAAGGAAAAAACCCTTCTCTTTTATATTCATGGAAAGAAATATTCTAGAGAACGCTGGCTTGGCAAACATATCTTACATTCTTAGAGTGATACTGGCACTTGCTACTCTAGCATCTCCCAAGAATAAACACATAAGCACACACAATCATAAAAACATTTATAATGAAAATAGCAAATTTATAGTTCCAGATGTGAAAGAAAGTGTCTTTCAATTTAATGGATTATTGTTATGTACTTTGGAACACAGTTTCCAGCTCTGGAATCTTCTGATGACTTTCAGAATGGCAAAAGCACTATTCTGTATTATCCTGGAAGACATTGACCTTCATAAACTTTCTCTTCTTCCCATGTACATCTATTTTTCTTTCTGGAATATTAATTTTAGCACTATAGCTTTAAGCAAACCAAAGACCTAAAAATCAATTGTAGTTTTTTAAGTAAAACACAGCCAGGTAATAAATCAATGCAATATACAAAGTCCTTTGCATATTTTAAGAACAAAATCAATAATGATGACATATTTGGCTTCAGTTGCTCATGTATTATTGTTTGTCCTCAAATTTTTACAACAGATAAGGTTGAAAGATCATATAAAATCTATTATCTTTCTTACGGAGAAAAGAAGGTGATACTTCTAGAAAAATAAAAATAGCACAAAGAATGTTGAAAGTTATTGTGCAGTATCATAGGTAATTATGTATGATGACATATTCCAGTTGAGGATGTATTATATTTACATATCCTTAATAAATAGCATATAGTCTTAGAAAACTGTATCTGAAACATGGTAGGTACTCATTAAACATTTATAGAATGAATAAAGAAAAAAATTAGTCTTTTACTAGTGAAATTTTAATCTCAGAAAATGACTGATATCTTTGAAATTTTAAAAAAGGTACAAGTCTATTTTTCAGCTAAGAAATGGGTATCCATTGAAGAATGCTATATGAAATTAATAACAAATATAAGAAGACATGCATTACCATTAACTAATTGATATTGCAACATAAATATGTTTAAATATATGAATAATTTGTTAATATATTTTCTAAAGTGCAGTATTTCTAAATGCTCAATCATGTTTTGTGATATCTTCAGGATAATTAAGATACGATAACTATTCTGTTCATCAATAGGTTAGTCGTAAACTATAAAGAAGTGATTTTGAAGTTACACTAAAAAATGTCAAAACATCTGGACATGGCCAAGGAAAACCTTATTTTTTATTCAGTTTCCCTGGCTGGTGTGGCTCAATGGATTGAGCACCGGCCTGTGAACTAAAAGGTATCTAGTTCAATTGCTGACCAGGTCCCTGGTTGGGGAAGGGGGAGAGGCAACCAACTGATGTTTCCCTTGCTTATCAATATTTCTCTCCATCTCTTTCTTCCTTTCTTCCCTTCTCTCTGAAAATAAATAAAATCTTTAAAAAAACAAAAAAATTCAAATATTAAAATAGATGTTCAACAACAACAAATTTTAAGTATGTGTTCTTAAAAATCGAATAAGATATTGAGGTCCATCTTTTAATTTATTTTGGAAGGCAGATTGTAGGGATGATTTTTTTCATGTGTCTCTTAACCTATACTGTTTCTACAGGCATTTTTGTAAAACAAATTTAGGCAGCAATGATAAAAATTCTACATAAGAAATTTGGTATGTAAATTCATCTTTATACCATTTTACTATTAATAATTTATCCATTGATGTCTTAATACAAGGCAGGACCAAGAAATCCCAGAATTTACTTATAAAAATATGTATTTACTCTTATATGTTTAGGCTTCGGTCATCTTCAACATACTTTCCATTTGGTGTCATACACTTATTGATACTTTTTTTCCACTTCTCAGAACAGCTTTTGAATTCATTGATTTTGATATCTTTTAGTGCTTCTGCTGTCTTTTGTTCCACCTCTTCCACATCAGCAAAATGTTTTCCTTTGAGTAATTTTTCTTTTTCTTGTTTGCTTCAGATTTTTATGTTTATAATTATCACATAAAATGTTGTAGATCATTGAAACCTTCTTTGTATCCCTCAACAAATTTATTTCCCTTTCCCTTTCCCCAGAAAAAAACTTGGCAAATATCCTTCATGTCCATAATTGTATACATTTACCACATAAGCATGTAACAATATATAATATATGATAGTAAGTGAAGTAATAGCATGTTATGCAAGCACTTATCCTTCTGCAACCCGCTTTTAAAATGCAGTACCAGAAGAAATTAACAACTGTGTTAATGGCTTGTAAGAACAAATAAATAAATGCATAAATGAGTAAGAGAAAAACACTTAAGTGTCCATCAGGAAAGAAATACTATACTATGCAGCAGAAGGAAAGCAGGAAGTTCTACCTTTTGCAAAAGAACAGATAGAACTGGAGAATGTTATGCTGAGTGAAGGCTACTGGTAAAAGACAAATATCACATGACCTCACAACTAGAATCTAATAAACAAAATAAACTAATGAGAAAAATAGAACCAGAGACATGGAAAAATGGAACAGACTGATAACTGTAGGAGAGGAGCAGGGAGTGGGGAATGGTAGAAGGAGGGGGATGGAAGTAGTCAAAGAACATGTATGAATGACTCATGGACATAGACAACTGAGAGAGGGCTAGAGGGGTGGGCTGGGAGGAGGAGGCAAAAGAAAAAAAAAGAAATGAGGACAATGGTAATAGAATCAACAATAAAAAAGGAAAGAAATGGATAAATTACTTATATTTAAATAAAAAATTAAATACCCAAAATGAAAGAGTTTGATTAATAAATATGTTGGTATTTATTTATTTATTTATTTATGTATTTAATTTTTATTGTACTGTTTCCATTTCAATTTCATCCCCTCATATCTTCCTTCTCCCAGCAATCATCACACTGTTGTCATGTCCATGACTCTTTTTTCCTTTTTGTTCAATTCCTCCACACCCTAACCTCCTCCTCCCACTAGCTAAATTGAACTTTAAAAGTAAATTGTGAAGGACTTTTTTCATTAGGGGAAACAACAACAAAGTCACTTGGGGCAAAACTGGGTGAATAGGGAGGATGGAGCACAGGGGTCATGCCATTTTCAGTGAAAAACTGAATATTCAGCATGGTATGGTCAGCTGTGCTCATAAATCACCCACCATGAAATAGGCAGCTGTGTTGAAAGAGCCTTCAGAAATAATCTACTGAAGCCAAAAGCAGCCTCTCACAACAACGCCATCTGGTACACTGATACAGATGGGTTCCTACAATACTCACCTAGTGGGGGAAGCCTGTACTACAGGGGATTCACCCTCCAGAAGATAATTCCATGTTTTTAGGACCCCCATCTTAAAGTCTTCTTGGCATTTTAGTTGTAGCTAATTTATTTATAGATTGTAAGACTCCATAGAGTTACATGGATTTATTTCATATGTCCTCATAGTAATATCCATGCAAATATAACTTGTGAAAATATTTCAGAAAGGGAAAAAGGTACCCGAATACATAGTGAGAAAATCTGGGTTTGATTCAGAATTCTGCTCCTTTTGGCCAAAGACCTTTTGCAAGCCACCTGTACTTTAAGTCTCAGGTTTCTCAACTATGAATGGATATGATATGTGGTAGTATAAGCACTTATCAGACTTTGGTAAGTAACTAGGTAATAAAAACATCATGGAAACCATAAATGTAAGCTTTGAAAGTGCTTCATGCTTATTTAACTCCTTAATTTATTTTACCAATGTTCATATATGTGTTGTCATGTTATCCCATAGCAACCTCATAGATCAGTCAGGGAAGAACTTTTGCTCTAAATTTACTTACAACAAAAGCATAGGATAATGTAATTTAAATTGTTTAAACAAATCAATGTTGCAAAGTTATGATGCCCATGAAATATTATTAACTTATATGTTTGTATATTACATAGTACAGTTCCAGATCTATGAGTTGCACATATACAGACTAATGCTACTGAACACTATGAAATCATTACTGGATTAGAATATTAATGATGAGTAGAAATTTAGATATCATTTCAAAATCTTCCTTTAAAATGAATTAACTCTGTGAAGAACAAATACCATATGATCTCACCTTTAAGTGGAACATAATAAACAAAAGAAAAAAGCAAATAAAATATAACTGGAGACATTGAAATTAAGAACAATCTAATAACAGCCAGAGGGGTTGGGGGAGGGGACATGGGGCGAAGGGTTTTCAGAAACTACTATAAAGAACACATGGACAAAACCAAGGGAGAGGGTGGAAGCAAGGAAGGTAAGGTGGGTTTGGCTGGGGTGGGGGGAGTGGTGGGGATAAAATACAGACAACTGCAATTGAACAACAATAAAGTAATTTATGAAACAAAAAATAAAGAAAAATGAATTAACTGTCATAAGTACAATAAAATAACTTTTTAAAAATATAAGGGTAAAAATATGTGAATTATTATAATATTTATTGTGTTTCTACTCTTTTCTATATAATTCATGTGGGCTTATTTGTTGTTAATCTACACAATTAACTCAGAATATCTTCACATCTCCTTATTTTTCAGGCAAGTAACTAGACATACACAAGATTAAATAATATAACCAAGACAATATGTTTATAAGTCATGAAGATGATTTTAATTTGAACACTATATTTGGCTCAGATTTGTCTCATTCTACAACAGTACCTTAGTTGTGCCATAATGAAAAGAGTTTATGAGGAGAAAGTCAAGAATTAGACTGCAGATCTCCTAAATAAGTCCAGTGTTTTCTCCCTCTCAATGATTTTATTCAGTTATAATTATTTATAAGCAGAAGCAGAAGGCACTTTTGCAAAGTAGAAGCTTCTTTTAGATTTAGAGGGATGAAACATGATGAAATGAAAGATACATGTACATATATATTTACTTTAATATATATGACTGTGATGGTTGAGAAAAGAGAAGTATGTAGTTAGTGGTATGAAAGAGACTCGATAATTATTTGTTTTAAGGGAACAATTATGAGTTCAAGAAAATGCGTTGTATTTAAATTATATCACAGTAAATAAACTAGAAGAATCAGAAATGGAGATGTGAAAGTATCATGTGTTTAAAGACCAGCTGTGGCCAATAAGTCAGTCAACAAGTACACTGTCAGCATGTACACTGTCAACAGATGAACTTGGAAGAATGGAAAGGCAACAGATTGCGAAGGGCTTGAAATGTAACCTTGAGGCATTTAGAATTTTTCTTGAAGAAATGAGAAGCTATCATAGATATGAAAATGGATGCTCAAGTAGGGAAATGATATGATTCAGTTGTTAGAAGTATTACAAATATATTTAAAATTATATGGAAGATATATCAAATGAAGAAAGTCTAATATGTTTCAATGCTGACTCATTAATGGAGTACTTCAAGAAAATCTTGTCTTTGACTCTGCAATTAATAATATAAAAGTAAGAACTCATTTAGTTTGTAAAGTTTGACTCTATAATCTCATTTCTTTACTCATAAATTATGTCTTTATGTACAGTCTGGAGGTAATCAAAATATCTAAAGTTTAGGTGCCAAGATATTCAGTGGAAGAAGAAACTGGTTTATTTAATAATTCATAAAACTAAAATGCAGTAAAATATGAAATATCTTCTAGAACTTTTCCTATTCATGTTTATCTTTATTTGTGAATTAACAAATCTGTTAAGGAAAATCATTTTGTTAGAAAGGCTTAATTATCTTTATTTGTACTTTAGGGACAATATTTTGTATATATCTTTGTCCATCTCAATATTTCATCATATGTAGACCTCAGTTTATTTATTTATGCTATTTCTCAACCCAGTGAGGCCACTGAAAGTACCATGGTTTGTGTTGGGTTTATAAAATAAAAAGATTTTATGAATATAACATAACATAAGTCAAATTAATTTGAGTGATATATATAAATTAAAATCATTCAAATAGTATTAAATATTTTAAGCACCCTCAACATAAAATATTTAATTCTAATATCTATTCATTTTAATGACAGATAGACAGTAATAGATAAAATTTAAGTTTTCCAAATGGAAAATGGGCACATTTTCAAATTAAAATATATCAAACCATAAATGATATTTTACCTAAAAATACATGGTAATTTTATTTCATACTACCATTAATTGAAAATATATTTGAAAGATTATTAAAAAAAACTATTCAAAAATGAATTTTTTTCTAACTCAGGGAACTTTCTTTTTTTTTTTTTTTAGTGGTGCTTTTGTTTTCCTAAAGTTAATAATGTGAGAGAATTATATTTTACTTATAAACTCTTCTCAAAGATATCACTTTTCACTCTTGTTATTCTTTAAAGTTTTATTTATGATTATTCCATCTATCCATCTATTCATTACCATTTATATTGATAAATATAGTATATGTGAAGACTATTAAGATTAATAAAATTTTAGTCTAGTTTGTAGAGGGAGAGCCAATAAATAAATGAACAGGCCATGAAATTCTGCCTGATAAAGTTCAATAGGGAGCTGAGAACATACAATTGACATTTGGTCTGATCCTTCCACTAGTGGCAAATTGTTTCTCCAACTTTCTGCCTTCATCAACCTCAAACAATTGCACAGTAATGTTTAGCACACACCTGCTGCATTATAACATTCTGTCTATAAATTTTCTCAAGGGAAAACTGAGAAATATTTTGGGTGTGTCTATATGCAACAGCTTTCTATTGTGTTGCATAATTACTCATGGTATGTAAAGGGTAAGTATTCATTATATGAAGTGAATACTTCATTTACATGTATTTTTAGAAGTCATCTCATTGTGAACTGCTTTAATGTCTATGTCTAGAACACATCTATGTCATCCTAAGCATAGTACTCTATCTTTCTTCTCTTCACCCTGTCACTCTCCTTCTGTTCCTGTTCATCATTCACCCAACTCCAATTCTCTTTACTGCCTTCTGGTCATCTTAAATGACCAGTGATGATCACACTATTTGTCATACATAATACATAATTTACTTAGTTCTATTTTATCTTTCTCTATAAGATACTATATATTAATTGTTCTAGCTGTTCTTTCTATATCACTAGCCACACCTCAAGTATTTCTCAAAAGATGCCTTTTTGATTAGACATATGCTTTCTAATATTTTAACATTAACATTACTCCTCAAATTCTGGTCAATTTATTTAATGTAGTTTTCTATATTCATAACATTTTCATATTTATGTGATAACATCTATAATATTGATATCATTGAATCCCATAAAAGACATGAATGAAGTAAAAATTTTCTTTTAATAAGTCAACAAACTAATGACTGTTGTTGCAATTTGTTACAATTAGGTTAATGATTTATTCTCTTCAAACACAAATACAACACTTAATCAAGAGTAGGGAAAGCTCACCATTATAAGACATGTTTTTATATTCTTGCTATGGAAAAAGAAACTCAATAATAATAAAATAATGTATAATGAACTCTAAAGTACCAAATGACAAATAAAAACTAGTAATTTCTCAAGGTGGCAAAATAATATTTTAAATTCATTTTAACACACTTTTTATTCAAGAGGATAAAAGGGTCTCTCTGTTCCACTGGATATCCTGAATATCTTCCGCCATTTAATTGACTGAGTTATGCTTCCTTCCAAAGAGAACTAGAGAAGTTTGACTATTATTTTTTTCTCTGCTGTATGCAAATATAGATTAAAACAAAAGGAACAAAGCAGGCAGTGTATACAATGTAATTTTATCTACATTGCAATTCCCTACACTCATATAATCATACTTCCAATAACTACAAATGTAATCAAAGATTCATACTTTTCTCCATTAAATCTGGGAAAATTTTCCCTGGCATTAATTCATTTCCATCTTGACTATCATAATTAGATCTTGAACTTTATCAATGATGCCTTTCATGTACAGAGATCTGATGCAGACAACAGCCTGCAGGGTCTGTGTCATTATGGATGAAATGAGACATTCACACAAACTACCAAGTCTGGTGGAGGAAAAGGGACAGCATGCTTTTCTTTCAAGGGGAGCAAAAGCCACAGCCTCCACCATGACAGGCCTTTATTGGGTTTCTCCACCCATTACGTGATGGTCCTCATGTACTATGCACAGGTTCGATTTAGGTCCTAACCTTTTACAGAAAACAAAGGAGCCAATGCCGCTAATCACATCACAGAAGAAGGATGTTTGCAAATGAAAAGGCAAAAATGGTTGAACTGGTTATACTCATCTTTGGAAGGTTTAGCATAGATTTTAGGAAGTTACTTTGCAGTAAATGTCCTCAATTCAGGGTGATGGAGTTTTAGCAGAAAAACAAAACTCAAAGTAGCCTAGGCTCATTGCAGGCCTGATTCCCCATGGGAGAACCTATCCGTGGGTGTGCGTCTTGTACATCTCAGAGTGGGAGCTGGGCCCACGCCACGCAGAATGGTCTCCTACAGAGATCATGTAAAAAATCCTTTGCCTTTTGAGATATCATATTCATTTTCATAAATATTATTTTTCAATTGTCAGAAACTGTAATTTACATCAATGTACTATGTTATTTATTTTCTCTTTCTCTGTATAGGAAATATCAACATTACATGTTCCATATATTAAAGACTCACATGATGCTTAATTAAAAAAATACTTTTTTTTTGTATATAGTAATGTATACCAAAGTAAGTTTACAATTGTAAACTTGGTCAAAAGTAAGTTTACAGTTGTGAGTACGTGACACTCAAAGTTTATTCATGTATTATTATTTATTAAATATTACATTAATTTTCAAATAAACAACTGTAAACCTACTTTTTCTCACTCCCTGTATAATGTATTTTATCTTTAACCAAGTTTTGTATTTTTATGGATTTTATCAGCTAGTATATATACCTCTTAAATGTCCATTCAAGGTTTTACTTATTTATTTATTTATTTTGGATTTTATCAGCTCTACTATATATTCCTACTAAGCATAAAAAGCCACCAACCTGTGTTCTAGTTTTATTAGTTGTAGAATTTATATGGTATAAACTCTGCCTGGTGGACCCATCTGGTTCTCTAAAAACATAGCATGATACATTAAATTCTAGAGATAAAATAAGATGTAATTTATTATATTTCTAGATGCTTAACTGGTTACTTATGACTTAGTGAAGACTAATCCACTGGTAAATTAATCTAAATATATTTCTTGGCTTGAGAAATAATGAATCAACTACCAATAAACCTTTAAATATATTGTTAAAATGTAAGATGTGTCACATAAACTCATGTTCATAACCATATTATTAATTCATTATTGTACATACATATAATAGTTTATATGAATTTTTTGCTAACTAAAATAGTAATTAGAAGTGCTGCAGGAATTCAAAAATTGGATTCCCTAATTGTTTAGACAAACAAATAGAGGCAGATAAAAAACTTTTTCAAGGCAACTGGGGCATTTTCCCCAATTTCAATGAATATGCCTGGATTTCATCACCTTCATTCTATCCAGCAGGCAGAAAGTATGGGATTATCCTTGGTTCCACAAGAATGACCCTTCTTTCCATCACAAACAAAATTCTAGCACCAGGCAGTGAAAAAAAATAACATTTTTATTTGTTTTTCTGCTAAAGAAATAATGATGTCCACTGCACGATGTCACCTTCAAATGAATACAAGCATACAATTACAGCTCAAGGTTGAGGATTCTTTTTGAAAACAGTTTATGAAATGGCACTAGATGTCAAGAGAGAGTATAATGGAAAAGAGGTGATTACTCACTTAAGCCAAATGGAAAACTATGTATAATTGTCTAACTTGTTTCATTGACTTCAAATAGTCTGCAGTCCCAGGCTCCTAATACATTTAATACCCTCACAAGGAACTAAATGGACTTTCTGCAGTGGCGATGGGCCATAGGAATTAAAACAGAATTCCTGGTGATTCTATGTCTCTTCCTGTTTTCTTAGTGCTAATTTTGTTTTCTTAAAGAAAAACACTAAAATTTATGGGCTCATAGTTTTCTTACAGATTGTGAGAGAAAAGAAAAGCTTGGGAGTAATAATACCAAATTAAGATCCCACTCTTTCTTTTTGTTATTTTACATCTATGCAAAATGCAATTGCATCATTTTTGGTCTCTCAGTACTCTAATGGCTATCGACAGCATTTTGGTATTTATTCAGTCATTCAAAAAGATTTTCTTTTGTACAGTATTTTCTAAGTTCATAATTTTTTACCAGCTAAGAAAATATTTCATGAGCTATTTGAATGTTCAGCTTTTTCCTTGATGTTTGAATTGACCGAAATAAAAATTTAGACATATCTTGAAGTTAATGTACCAAATGAAAGTGATTTAAATAAGGAAGTTTCCTGAAAAATATTAAAAATTGGGTGTTGTTTAGACTAGCCATAGAGATATTTTTACTTAACAACAACCAGAAATATTCAATCAAAAATTAATAAAATTTAAGTTGAAATTCCTTAAATTGTATAACATTTTCTCATCATGATGCTCTGGAAATCTAGAACAGGGAAATGATAATTCCTTTACCATTAATATGATATCTTTTTTATTGTTGTTCAGTACCTCTCTATACATATATCTACATTGTAAATCATCTAGAAAAAATAACTAAGCTCAATTTTCACAATATATATTAATTATGTTTCCCATTAAAGAGTACTTATTTGACTTCAAATAAAATTCTTCATATAAAAAATAACAAAAAAACAGGTAAAATAATAATGCAAATCCTGAATCAGACAATACCAATATATGCATACCATAATATTTGTTTGAAAATAATTTACAGAAATTACATTTTTATTTCTAAAAATTAATGACATCAGAGTTTGGCATTGTTGAAATGTAGCAATATATCAATAGCCTATAAAAAGATTTTGAGGGTCTATATCAAAATCAGATACCTTTACACTAGAATGATTGACTTAGTGAAACATCAAAATTCATGACTTTTGATTTCATAAGTCAGAAAGCACCAATGGAATTTTACTTGCTGGATTTGGGGGCAAGTAAATTGATCAGAGTGAAGAGACTTATACAGAAAGAGAGGATGTGTGTGTGTGTGTGTGTATGTGTGTGTGTGTGTGTGTATTCGGACATTCTAATTGAAAACCAAGCATTTGTACTCAAAAAGATTAAAACATTGGGAACTGTGGTATATAACATATGAATTGTCATATGATCAGAGGACATAAGGAAAACAATAATAATGTGGAGATTTTAGAAGTGGTCTTATCCCAGGGAAACCTTAAATATAACTCAGAGGAAGGATATCACTTACAAGAAGACTTGGCAGAACTTATCTGGCTAATACATGTTTACAGTCTTAACAAGGAATTAGACTAATAGTAGCAGTTGTATGGATAGGGAGAGATAGGCAACTCTACAAGATCATTACTTTTAAAAACAGCCTTTGGAATAAAGAGCAAACTGACCATAAGGGAGGTGGGAAGGGATAATGGAGGGGAAAGGGGGAAGGGTTTACAGGAACATGTATAAAGGACGCATGGAAAAAACCAAAGGGGGATAGGATCAAGAGTGGGACGAGGAGATAGCTGGTGTTGGTGGGGAGTGGAAGGGAGAAAAAGTATACAAATGTACTTGAACAAAAATAAGACATAAAAAAAAAAAAGACTACAGACCAATGGAAATTATAAGCAAGCAAATTCTAGCCTAGCATATATTAAAATTGATAATGCTCTCCTGCAATAAAAGGGGCTATCTCTTAAAAAAATGTTCACTTACCATATCCTTGTCTACATCCTAGAGCAAGTAGATTTCTTTACACAGCAAATTAAATTACTGGTATTCTAGAGCCCTGTTAAAGAGAAAATACTGAAATGGCATCTTAACAGTAAGCTGATTCAGAGAAATGTTATGGAGATAATGTAATCTATGTGATGGAGATAAACATTTACTTCTCCATGTGGTCTGAGTTCTGTCTGTGAATCCATCTGGCTATTAGAAATCATACCACAATATTAACTTAACCATACAAAATATTCTTTATTTTTTGTTTATTTTACTACATTATAACATATATATACATATATATTTAAAGTACATATACATACAATACATAAAAACTATTGGATATGTGCACAGATACGTTTTTATGTTAATAAAATGCATGGCAATAACTGCTTAAAGGAAAGATAAATATTTTTTTTCACTTCTATTACTATGATACTTTATACACCAAAGCAGAACTAGCTTTATTTTGTTTTCCAGTTACATGTTGGCTTTTTTTTTTTTTTTAACGGAATGGGATTATGCTTGTTATAAGATGTATGTAACCTAATGCCAGCTTTGTGGGCTAAAATTTTTGGCTCTAAAGCAGATTCCTTAGAAGACATTAGTAGATTCTTTTGTTAGTGAGGTTTTCTGAGATACACATAATATGGTTAAAACAACTTTTATCACCTAGCATCTACTTTTTTTACTTTATTATTTTTTATTTATTTTATTGTTGTTCAGTTACAGTTGTCTGTATTTTCTCCCCAATTCTCCCCAACCCCGTCTAAACCCACACCTCCCTCCCTTGCTCCCACCTTCCCCCTTGGTTTTGTCCATGTGTCCTTTATAGTAGTTCCTGAAAACCCTTCTCCCCACTGTCCCCTTCCTCTTCCCCTCTAGCTATTGTTAGATTGTTCTTAATTTCAATGTCTCTGATTATATTTTGTTTTTTTTTTCTTTTGCTGATTATGTTCCAGTTAAAGGTGAGATCATATAGTATTTGTCCCTCATTGCCTGGCTTATTTCACTTAGCATAATGCTCTCCAGTTCCATCCATGCCGTTGCAAAGGGTTTAAGCTCATAGCAGCACAATTTACAATACCCAAGTGCTAGAAGCAACCTAAGTGCCTATCAACAAACAAGTGGATCAAAAAACTATGGTACATTTACACAATGGAATTCTACGCAGGAGCATCTACTTTTTAAACCTCTCATCCTCTGAGGTTATCTCCATGTACAGTCTCTAGAAATTAGTATGCTAAGCTGAACTATTGCGATGGGAATAACTGTCAATAGGGTTTGCTTCCAAAGTATTGCTTAGAGTGGCAAAATTATAAGCCAACCTAGATCACAAAGATGGATAAGAATATCACCAGAGTTCCCTCAAATTAATTTTTTCTTTCTTTTTCAAGGTTATTTTCCCTGGATTCAAGATTTTTAGTTATTTGTAAATGCGCAGCACCCGGCTCTCTCCCGGCCGGCTATGGACATGCTTAAACACACTGCGAATGGCTCGTTGAAACACGAGAAAAAAATCATGCACAGAAACAGTTTTCAGTAGGGAAGTCAGGAAAGGAGAAGCCACTCTCCAAGTCGGTGAGCGCCTGGCTAACCCCTTCATGGGGAGAGCCCTGTTCCCTTGTCCCAGTGGGTTTTATTCTTGAATACCAATACAGTTTGCAAATTACAAGTAGTTAGCTTTTGAAAGGTGCTAGCAGATTTCCTACTGGGATGCTAAGCCAGAGATTTGGGGATTTTATCATTTAAAAAGACTACAGGACTTAAAGCTTAGATCTGTTTCCTGCCCATGACTTCATATTCTAATTAAAGAGCATCCTCCAGCAAGCAGATCTCACAGGGTCTTTCATATTCTATGTCCCAGGCCTGATTACCCCCGGGGGTCCCCTGTCTCCAGTCTGAGCTGCCCCTATGGCTGTTAGTGCTAAGCCCTGAGAAGGGCAGGAGACAGAGGCAGCCAGGAGACTTGGAATTCTCACATCTAAGTACAAAGACTCGGGCTAAGAGGGGGCAAGGGTAGATGATCACCCCTTCCTTTCCACAGCTCCTTCATTTATTTCCATAGTCTCGTGAGTCTCGTTCCACAGGCCTTTACGTGGTCAGCACCTGTCTTAGGTCCATTCTCTATCCTAGAGAATTGTTACCCATCATTGGTTAACTGATCAAGCATTAAAGGCCAGGCACAGAACAGGTAGTGTTCATGCCAGGGGAATAAGTTTTGTCTCCTTAGTGGCTCCTGATCCAGAGATCTCTCACTCAGCCTAAGTCACAGGGGTTCACAGCTTCCTGAGACCAGGCCCTCAACAGTTATTTCTTTTACACTATAAAGAACCCAATGTATTCCCTTTGATTTTTCTTTCTATTGAGAAATTATCTGTAAGTCTTATGTTTACCCATCTGAAAGAATTTCCTTTTTTCATTATTTTTCTGTTTTTAATTTCACACCTTTTACAAACTCCCATTTCTCCTTGTCTTTTGTGTCTAATCTTCTGTTATTATGACCTAAATAGTTGTTAACTGCAGGTGCTTCACTTTTCAGATCCAGAGCCTCCATATATTTTCTATTTTTGGATTCTAATCAACATACAAAATTATTTATATTTTTATCTATCTTGTCCATCTGCTACTCCCCCCCCCTTTTTTTTTTTTTTGAGTTGTTTGAAAACCCTAGTCAGCTGACTTCAATTACTGGCTTATCTGTAGGGTTTGTTTGTTTTGTTTTATTTTGTTTTGTTTTGATTTTCATTCCCATTCTTTCTTCCCTCTTAGTTTTCAGTTCTATCATTTGGTGCAAGTAGCAATTTTAGACTGAATCACAGACATTGATATCATATATAAAGATTTTAAAGCCTCCATGTAATACTATCATCCTAGGTCAGGGGTTGGCAAATCTGTTTCCTGTTTTTGTAAATAAAGTTTTTCTGGAACACAGACACACTCATTCATCTGCATATTATCTTTAAGTGTATTTGCAATAATTTAACATAGCTAAGAAGCTGATGGAAGACATTTTATAACCTGCTAAATCAAAAATATTTACTATCGGATTCTTGCAGACGCCTTTTGGTGTCTGTGCCCCATACTGGAAGAAGGAGAGTTGTCTTGGGGCACACATTAAGTACATTGCCACACATAATCACACACACAGAAAATCTCATAATGTATTAAGTAAATGTTCAGTTTTGTGTTGGGTTGCATTCACAACCATCCTGAGCTGCATGTGACCCATGGACCTCAGATTGGACACCCCTGCACAGAAGAAAAAGTAAGCCCCCTATTCTCAGGTACTAAATCACTTCTGATCATTTGAATCTAATCAAGGATTTGCTATACCACAGATGTGTTACAGTTCTGAAAAGACCCACTCTAGTTATGATCTCCCTGGTCTTGTAGGGTTTTATATAAGGTCACCTTTTATATAAAGAAATCATATCCTTGTCTCAGAAAACTAACAAAAAGCTCAGGTTTTCTGTGGGCTTTCAATTCAGGTGTTTTATGTCAATCCTATAGAATCCTAGTAGTCAGCAAATGTATTTAGGGAAAAACTGGCTATATGTTTGTGGCCCCTCAAATCTCTAAAAAACATTTACTAGTTCCATTTTTCTCTGAGTATCTGTGCTCTATGAGCACTTAACCAGGATAGTCAATCTTTTGTAATCAACCAGAATTAGAAGGTTGTTCAATAGTATATTTCTAGGCAGAAGCTCACTTCTACAAGGTTCTTTCCTCTCAGCAGTCTCAACCTGTTGTTTTTGCTTCAGCAGCTCTCATCGCCTTTTCATAGTTTATTTTACTCCTCTGTTACTTTGCTTTTCTGGTTGATGAAGAAGTAGCTATTCCATATCAGCTATGGAATATGCTGCATTTAACTTTTCTCAAATGTTGCTATATATGATAGCCATCCATGGTGAAACTGTTGTTTTTATATTGCTTTCCAAGTTTTCCCTTTGGGCTTGGTTTTCTATTTCTAAATGTTCATCTAAAAGTTTTATTTTGTAAGTCACCTCCCATGTTTCTTGGGAATTGGATAACAATAAATACATTTAATGATTAACAGAAAGACATTAGAAATGTATATTCTTTTCATTTAAATATATTTATATGCAATCTATTTAAATAGAAAATGAAATGCTTTTCAATAACAGTACATTTATTATATTAGTTCTTTCACAGTCACACTTTCAAAAACAGTCTGACAATAAAATAGAAGTATTATATACAGAGTCTGTGAGGAACTTCTTTTGACCTAGAAAACAAAAAGCACCTTATTATAAATATACCTAGTTATTGTTCAAATTTGCTAATACTTTTATTCTCTCTACATAATATAGTAATCACTTGATTATCCTTAGTCATATGCTTTTCCATTGTTACTCACAAACAAGGTATTCTAAACACAGTTATTGTTTCAGCCCTGCCTTCATTATGGTTGCTTGTTAGTATTAAATAAGGTTAAATATAAAAATTTGTCTGTCCTAAGGATTGCCTCTTCAAAGGTACTCAACAAAGGCAAGGCTGCTTTTTCTTATATTTTCTCAAAATTGCCCCATGCTCTAATATTCCTCTTGCTAAATAAGTTTCATTCATTTTTAATTGTTGAGGTTATTAGATATCATTTCATATTAATATTTGATTAAAATAATATAGTATGCAGGAACAAAATTTATAAACAAACTAATATAACCTAGGTACTGTGTGAGCTATATTATACATATTGTTTTCAATTTAATTCTCTATATTTTTTACTCATGTTTAATACATGAGGAAACTAAGCTGAAGAAAAGTTGAATAAACTTCCCTAGATTACTCCCCACGTAACCATAATCAGACCTTGAAACTTACAATAAATTATTTAACTTAATAATTAAATTGATTATTTAATATGCATAAATACCAAATGTTCATTCCCCAAATTGTCTTATAACATGGATCCTAATATAGTCTATATAGGGCCTGGCATATATAATACCCTTTTTTATTACAAAATGTGTTATTACAAAATCACAACCATGTAATTATGTAACATAATAATATCACACTGAAGCACATCATATGACATTTTAGGTGAAATGTTCGAGTTAAAACTAAAAGTTATTTCTCCCTTATTATTACCCTACCAACTATACTCAAGAAGTCATTACTTCTGCCAGACCCTGTATATCCTTAATTTTCTTCCAATTTTTTATTGCTGTATAACACAACTTCTAAAATTTAGTGGCATAAAACCTAAAAAAAGTACAATTTTCTCTCCTGTGCCTGTGGATTAATAAAATAAATATATGATTTTCTCCTCTGTCTGTGGATTGATTGGATTCTGTTAGGTAGTTTTGACTTGGAGTTTCCTTTGAGGACACAATCAGATGGTAGTTCGGCTGTAGTAGTAATAAATTGGACTCAGCTTTTGCTGATTCAAAAAAGACAACTTAAAGATAATTAAAATTGTACAATCTTCACATACGACTTAAATAAAAATCATGCTCTTCTACACTTTCTGTGGTTGACATTCACCCATGTATTCATGTATTAATTTCAATCAAAATTTATATATTTAAAAAGTATAATGAAACCCACGTAAGAAGAATTCTTCTACAAGACACTTTGATCTTCTTTTAATCTCGGGTCTATTGTATATTGTACATTATGTCTTTTCCTTAAAAATAAACAAAATTTAAAAAAGAGGAGAAAACTCTTATATGACCCTAACTATACAACAAAATAAGTTTACTTTTTTAAATTAGTAGTCAATATCAAAAAGTTGCAAAAATCAAATTGTTATATGCCTGCATAAGAGAACACTAAATAACTACCTGAAAAAAAGGTTTCTGTGAGAGTATAGATTGGTGATGTTTCTCATTGGCTTAACATCAAGGAATGTGCCATTTATATACCATACTCGGTTCACAAAAATCTAAGAACTACTTGAAAAATCCAATGTTTTAAAAAGTACAGAGTAGTGACTTAGAGTATATTATCTGAGTTAAACAGACCTGAATTGTAATAACTCATCATACCTCTAAACCTTGGATCGACCAAAAATGGGAGAAATATAAGTATCTCAAAGGACCATTGATGATGGTAAATGAGATAAAACATGTAAAACAGCCCAGTAAAGGCATGTAGTAAGCAAGCATTCAATAAATGATACTCCTTATTGCCTGTATACTGTGGAATTACAAAACCTTAAGACAGCTCTCGTATATAGCTTTCTCAGAAAGGATTTAGAGTAAATATTTAAATAATTAAATATGTTTATTACTTTAAAAATTAGAACACACTTAATATGAAAATAGTATTCTTTTAAAATAAGAAAATGTGGTTTTCATGGAGGAATGGTGGAAAAATTTGGAAACATTAAGGAATATAAAATCAGTAAGAACAGAGCATCTTAAGCTTTTAATAATGATTACTTACTATGTTAAGTACCTCCTTCTGTTTTCATAATTCCGATTCCAACATAGAATCATGACCAAGTGTAGTACAAAGATTCTCTATTCTTAATTTTTTTGTTCTGATTTGGATTTAGCGTAGAGTCCTTTATTTAAGGTTATTTAGGTTTGATTTAGCAAAGAATACATAAAATGACCAAACATATTAAAACCATACTGTCATCAGAATCATGTTAGATCATCTTTTAACACTTTTTTACACCTGAGGTTTAATAAATCTTCTAAGGAAGAAGTTTCTCTATTTTAATCAAGAGAGAAAAATATTCTTCTATAGAGGTATCTTACTTCAATAACAGAAAAAATAATACTTAGGGGTCACTATAATTAAATCTTGAAAAAGAACAATTTGCAGTGCAGTTCCCTTCACAGTTATAAGAATGATGCATATTTTATATTTGTTTTAGTTTTACTTGTACAGATAAATACAAGTGCTAGCCAAGAAAGTGATAATGAATAAAACATTATTTTCTAGTTACTGTCCTGTCAAATAATACATTTTGAAACAGTTTTTCTTAAATTGACATTTATTAATTAGCTATGGTGTGCTAAGATTTAGTTCATTATACATACTAAATAATATTTCTTTTTCATTTTCTCAAAGTATTAATTTTAAACTTATAATAAAGTGTCACTTCTTGATCCAATTTTATTGAAATAAGCCCTTGAGGCTTCTTAAGATTTAATTATAAAATATTTTATTATAAGTCTGAAAAGCATAGTTAAAAGTATTTTTTATTGTCATTCAAGTAAGGTTGTCTCCATTTTCACCCCACCACTTCCCCCACGACTCACCATCCCTGCCTCCCGCCCTCAAACCTACTCTCTTTGGTTTTGTCTATGTGTCCTTTATACATGTTCCTTGATGGACCTCCCCCTTTTATCCCCCATTATCACTCTTCCCACTCCCCTTTGGTTAGTGTCATTTTGTTCTTTATTTCAGTGTTTCTGGTTATACTTTACTTGCCTATCTGTTTTGTTAATTTGGTTCCATTTATAGGTGAAATCATATGGTATTTGTCTTTTACTGCCTGGCTTATTTCACTTAGCATAATGCCCTCTAGTTCCATTCATGCTGTTCTGAAGGGTAGGAACTCCATCTTTCTTCCTGCTACCTAGTATCCCATAGTATAAATGTAACATAGATTTTTTATCCACTCATGTACTGGTGGGTATTTAGGTTGCTTCCAGCACTTGGCTATTGTATATTGTGCTGCTATGAACATTGGGGTGCCTAAGTTCTTTCGAATTGGTGTTTCAGGATTCTTATGGCATAATCCCAGCAGTTGTATTGCAGGGTCAAAAGTCAGCTTCATTTTTAGTTTTCTGAGGAAATTCCATACTGTTTTCCACAGTGGCTCTACCAGTGTGCATTCCCACCAACAGTGTGCTAGGATTCCCTTTTCTCCACAGCTTACCCAGCACTTGTTCGTTGATTTGGTTATGATGGCCATTCTGACCAGTGTGAAGTGGTATCTCATTGTGGTTTTAATTTGCATTTTTCTGGTGGTTAATGATGCTGAGCATCCTTTCATAAATCTCTGGAATCTCTGTATGCCCTCCTTGGATAAGTTTCTATTCAGGTCCTTTGCCCATTTTTTTATTGGATTGTTTGTCTGCCTGGAGTGGAGTCATGTGAGTTCTTAATATATTTTGGAGATCAAACTCTTGTCTAAGATATCATTGGCAAATATATTTTCCTATATGGTTAGTTCACTTTTCATTTTACTGTTGTTTTCTTTAGTTGTGCAGAAGCTTTTTATTTTGATGAGATCCCATTTGTTTATTCTTTCTTTTATGTCCTTTGCTCTAAGGGACATATCAGTGAAAATACTGCTGTGTGGAATATCTGAGATTTTCCTGCCTATGTATTTTTTCATTACACCTATCAGTAAGGAAATTGGTTAAAAGATGAAAGGATTTTTATGTTTGATGTTTATTTGTAGTCCAGAATATTTAAATTATGATAAAAAAATGCTTCACTAGCTTCATTATATTAGATGAATCTCTACTCTCCACTGCTCCATCCCCCACCCACTCCCACAGTCGATCTCCCCTCATAGTCTTTGCCCATGAGTCCCATATTAATGTTCCTTTCCTTGCCTCTTCCTCTTCTTTCCCCATCATTTCCTTCTCCTTTCCCTCGGGTCACTGTCAGTTCTTTATTTCCATGTCTGTAGTTCCATTTTTCTCTTTGTTTGTTTTGTTGATTAGGTTCCACTTATATGTGAGATCATATGGCATTTGTCTTTCACTGACTGGCTTATTTCACTTAGCTATGTGCCCATCAGTAAAGGGATGGGTTAAAAAATTGTGGTACATTTACACAATGGAATATTACACAGCAGAAAGAAAGAAGGCACTCCTGCCCTTTGTGACAGCATAGATAGAACTGGAGAACATACTAACAATTTTTCTTTTTTTGCACAAAATATAAATTTGAAAACAAAGCATTTAACTCTCCTTCTTTGTCTGTCACTCTTTTACAATTTTGTCCTTTCAGTGTTTTTTTGCAAGTCTACTACATTTGTTTAGGAAAGGCACATTCTAGACATAGTTTTCAATGTCTTTTTTCATTTTATTTTTTAAACTGGCTGGGAAAAAAATAATTTAAATTTTATTTGTTGTTAAAATTTATGGGAAATGGTGTTTTGGTAATGTATTCCAAGAAATTTTTATTCATTGTTTTTAATTTTAATCTTTTAAAATATTTGACTTTATTTTATTTTTTATACTCTTACAGATGTTCCTATTTCCCTCCAATTTGTCCTCCTCCCTCAGTGCACATGCACCACATTCCCTCTGGCTTTGCATCATCATAATGTTGTCTGTGTCTATAAGTTATGAGTATATACTCTTTGGCTAATCCCTTCACCTTCTTTCACCCAGTTAACCCCTCCATCTTTCTGGCAGCTGTCAGTTTGTTCCATATAAGCATGGCTCTGTTTGTACTTTGTTCATCAGTTCACTTTGCTCATTATATTTTGTATATAAGTGAGATCATATGGTATTTGTCTTTTACCAACTGGCTTATTTCTCTTAGTATAATAATCTCCAGGTCCATCCATGCTGTCACAAAAGGTAAGAATTCCTTCTTTTTACAGCTGCATAGTATTCCATTACGTAAATGTATCACAGCTTTTTTATCAACTGATCTACTGATGATCAGGTAGGCTGTTTCCAGATCTTGGCTATTGTAAATATATTGCTATGAATACAGGGGTGCATATATTCTTTCAACTGGTGATTCAGGATCATTAAGATATATTCCTAGAAGTAGGATCACTGGGTCAAAAGGCAGTTCCATTTTTAATTTTTTGAGAAAATTCTGTAGTATTTTCCATAGTGAATATCCCTGTCTGCATTCCCACCAAAAGTTCACTAGGGTTCCCTTTTCTTCATATTTTCCCAGCCCTTGCTGTTTGTTGAGTTATTGATGACAGCCATTCTGACAGGTGTGAAGTTGTATGTCACTGTGGTTTTAATTTGTATCTCTCTGATAATTAGTGACACTGAGCATCTTTTTATATGTCTATTGGCCATCTACATGTCCTTTTTGGAGAAATGTCTATTCAGGTTCTTTAATCATTTTTAATTGGATTGTTTGTCTTCTGTGGTTCCGTGGTATAAGTTCTTTATATATTTGGGAAAATAACCCCTTAACAGATGTACCATTGGCAAATACATTTTCCCATTCAGTTTGTCCCTTTTTCATTTTACTGATGGCTTCTTTTGCAGTGCAGAAACTGAAATTTTTATTTCTATACAGAATATACAGAAAATAGTAAAATGGAAGTCATTTAATGTTCATTTTGTAAACAATTCTTCCTTTTACAGATCATGAAGAATTTTTGCCAAAGAATTATAAATGCTCCTTAATATTCCCCCATAGTATGCTGCATATTTTTACTATTAATCATATTATATAATTAAAATAATTTTCACTTTAAATGATACTTAGTAAAAAAATCCTTAATTAAATTAATATATGTAATTAAATACTTTTTAAATATGAACATTTCAAATGCTTTGTTGTCACTATGATGTTCCTGTGAAAGTATTTTCACATCATTAAATTTTCTAAATTTAATATCACAGTTGAATAGTGATGTGTAATTGGGTTAATTCAAAAACTAATTCAATTTAGGACAAACATATAAAAACAAAAGGGAGTTACCCTTTGGTGATTTTATTAATTTAATTCATTTTTTTCTTCCATGTAGATTTTAGTATTGTATTTGGACAATCCAGAAATTTGATAGATCAAATATTTTAATATATCCTAAGCAGACTTCTCCCTTTTGGTACTGGAAATTTTTATTAATATTTATTGTAATATCTAGATGTCTATATTTCTGTTAATTAGTATAAATATATATTTGAGTTTCTAACCTGAGAAATATCTAACTATTCTTCTGTTGCAGAACATGGAATTTTGATTTAAAATGAAAGCAGCTTAAATTATATCAAAAGTTGATTATGGTATTTAAATGTCACCACAAAATTTTATCATAAAAATATAGAAAAATATTTAATTTATAGCAAGAATGTTGAAGTTAATTATTTCAAGAAGTATGAATTTTAACTTTAAATATTGTATTCATAATAGTTTTTCTAGAAAATAGAGGGTAGGGTAAAAGTACATTTACAGTTGTTTATATGGAAATAATACAATAACTAGTAAATAATAATACAAGAATCAATTGTGTTTTACATACTCACAACTATAAACCCACTTTTGTGCCACTCTGTAATGTATTCATTACAAAGGTAAGAGAAATTATTTATCCAGATCTAAGATGGCTGGAAGCTCTGTCTGCTGGCTTCTAGACTCAGACTGGTCTTGCAGCTAAACCAAGATGCAAGCAGAGCAAGAAACAATACACTCCAAAATCTGGCTGAGAGTGAGCGAGACCGCATGAGTGAGTATGTATGCAAACAAGTATGTAGGGCATGTGCATGAGTGGGCCAGATCCTTCCTGCCTACAGGGTACTTGGGACTGGGCAACCAGGGGTCTCCTACAGAGTAGTTTCCACCACTGTTGCCCACCCTGGCACTTCTGGCTGCACAGATTTGGGCCAGGAGTAATTTTGAGGAATTTAAAATATGCTTCTCAGGAAGAAGACTCTGGAATGTCTGCACCTCAACACGGAGGTGTGTCTCTGTGCCCTCCACTCCAGGCAGGGCCATTCACCCTGCTGCTGCCACAAGCCAGTATCTGGGGACTGTGGTATTTACTGGGGAAGGAGCTGTTGCTTCCCTGATCCTGGACACCATGGCAACTGTGAACAGGACAGACTCTAACTGAGGAAGCTGCAATTTGGCTCAGGAGCCTTGAGTTTCAAGGACAGAGAGAGATGACCAGGGCAGTGTTGGCTGCGAAGACAATGTGGTAGACGCAGTCCTGCCTGAGGCTGAGAATCATTTTAGGGAGTAGCAAGAGTGACCTGCCACTGCCCTGTGTTATAGTATCACTGTGAGGCTCTTCCCAGTGCCATCTGGGAGAGATCCAGAGAGAAGTTTAATCTAAAACTGCCGGATTCCTGAACAAAAGAGACTGTGCTTTTTGGGGAGGGGAAGCACATGGACAACAGGCTCCTTAGGGTTTGGTGATGCAGTGTGGAGTTCACACAGAAACTCTTTTAAAGGAGTAGCTGAAACAAGACTCGAGACTCAGCAGGGACTCTTGGTTTTGTTGCATGTGTGTATGCACAGAGGCAATGCCAACAAAGAACTCAGAATGATAGAGTCACACCGAAAGGACAGAGACCCAAATCTGCATGTCTGGGAGCAGGGGACTGTGCAGAGTGGGGAGTTTGGGCCCATATCTCCTGCTGGAGTGGTAAACTGGGGATTGGATGGCCAGGAAATGAACCATCACCTGGGCCTGAGGTTTGATGCAGCCCCACAGGTCCCCTCACAGGCAGGTGTGCCCACATTCCGCCTGAGAGATTACAGGCTCCCCAGATCAGTGAGGCCAGGTTCAGCAGCCCCCGCTGGGCATATTTACGCAGGGGACAGAAGGAAAAGCTCTGAATGGTCCCTTCACTATGAGCTACTCTATTCCTCAGGTCCTGATCCACTGAAACCAGCGGAGCAGACAGATTAGACACAGATGCAACAAGGGATGTTCAGGGCCCCACCAAGCCTAAGCACCTAGACAGAGCTGTTTCTGTGACAAGCAGGAAACAGCTGTCCCTTTGACACAGATTGGCCCCTCATGGGAAATGTACAGCTAATTCACCAGAAACCATACATTATTGAAAAAATCTGGTTCAGACCAAGATGTGGGGTAAGGAGGTAGGGAAACACCATCTTCCCTGAAGTCAGAACAGAACCCTTTGGGGGTGACCCAGGCTTCCCACCCTCCCAATTGCACCAGAGGCCCCCTCTGGTGGTAGATTGAGAAGGCACTGGAACTCCCTTTGGCTCATCAAATGAAGCACCCCTGGGCCCTGGGCTGATGGAAAGCCAGCAGGGAAGAACAGTGCAGACGACCAACATCTGAAGGAAACCGTCACAGACTGTGGATCACTTGTGGTCTTGAAAAGGCTGCCTAGGGCCAGATTAGGACACCATCTGCATTTACCAGGAGTGGATCCATAAAGAGAAGACAGTGGTAAACACTGGATTCTCCTGAGACGAATTCCACCATGATCTATTCATTATTTGCATTATTTTCTCACCTGCATAGCTTTTTAACATTCATTTCTTTCCCTCCAAGTTTGTGCCTATTATTTCACTAGGGTTTTTTTTATTTTAGTTTATTTCAAGTCTCATATTTTGCTTCTTCCTTCCTCTTATTAATTTTGTTTTAAATTTTATTTTATCTCTTGTTATGGCTTGTTTCTATTTCATACTCTTACTATTTCTCCCTGCTCCAGCCTCTCAAAACCATTTTTCTTGCCATTAGTCATCTCACATTATTTTTCCTTGTCTTAAAATAGCCTTATTTTCTCTCCACCTTTATCAATCTTTGCTTGTTGGTTGTCAATATGGTGGTTGTTGCATTTCTTCCATTTTATTTCTAGATCTTCATTGTTTTTATATTTCAAATCTCAAATTTTACCATTCCCCCCTTCCATTCCATATTGTCTTTCTCCTGCCCATTCACTTTTTTGTTTTGCTTTGCTTTAAATTTTACTTTTTTTCTGTCTTAACCTGGTTTTCATTCCTCACTCTTTGTATTTCTTCTCCCTTTATCTTCTCAAAATCACTTTTGTTTCTTCTAGAGATCTGATAAGCTCTTTTTCTCTTTTTTCCTTCTTATTCTCATTCCTCCTGTATTAATTGTTGCTCCTTTGTTGTTGACATTGCTGTGGTAGATCTTTTTTTCCAATCTGGTTCCTTTTTTCACTATTGTTTTTATTTTTTTAAAGCTCATACTATACTCTTCCTTTTTCTTACTTCATTTTGCCTTTCTCTCTTTTTTAAATTACAGCATAAATTCTATTTTCTTCTTTCTATCTTCACCTTGTGTTTATTCCCTGTTCTTATTATGTCTCCTTCTGCACTCTCAAAATCATTTTTCTTTCAGTTAGTCATCTCATTCCTTTTTCCTTTTTTATAATAGTCTTAATCTCTTTGCACCTTTATTAATATTTGCTCATTTGCTGTAGATAGTGTGGTTGTGTGAGCAGGTTATTACTACAGGAATGGGTTTTATTTTCTGGGTTGTTTTGATGTTTTTTCTGGCCTCACCAGTACAACATACAAGATGTGGTAGGCTGTGTGACTCTCAGACAGCTAACTAGAGGGAAGAGCCTACCAAAGAATGACCCAACTACAACCAAACCCAGTTACAACAAGAGAACCTGCATAATGCCATAAAGGGAATCCCAAGAGCATCCAGCTCAGGAGATCAAGGAGACTGCACCATGGAGTCACATGGGTGTCCTACCACAGAAGGCCACTCCATGAAGACAGAGAGTCAAAGCATATCAATCTAATATGCAGAAACAAGCAAAAAGAGTCACCTAAAATAGAGATAAGGAAACAACTTCCAATTGAAATGAAAGGAGGAATCTTCAGATATAAATGAAATAGAGGCAAGCAATCTATGACACACTGAGTTCAAAATAATGGTCATAAGGATGCTCAAGTTACTCAGTGAGAACTACAAGGAACCTTACTAAGAAATATATCAGTATGAAAAAAAACATGGAAACTATAAATAAAAGCCAGAAGAAAATTAAGAATATAATCTCTGAAATTAAGAATACATGAGAAGTAATTAACAGCAGGCTAGATGAAGCGGCTGATCAAATTAGCAGATGGAGCACAAGGCAGAAACATCTCCCAGACAATGTGACAAAATAAAAAAAAGACTCAAAAAGAACTAATAGGGTTTAAGGAAATTGCAGGAAAACATGAGATAATATTTGTATCATAGGGATAAACAGAAGGAGAAGATGAGTAATGGATAGAAAACCTGTTTGACAAAGTAATGACAGACAACGTTCCTACTTTGCTGAAGGAAAGAATCATGCAAGTCCAGGAAGCAGAGAGGGTCATAATCAAGACGAACCCAAAGAGGCCCATTCCAAGACATATCATGCCAAAATGACAAAATTTAAAGACAAAGAGAGAATCTTAAAAGTAGAAAGGGAGAAACAAATAGTAATGTAGAAGAGAGCTCTGATAAAGCTATCTGCTGCTTTCTCAACAGAGACACTGTAAGTCAGAAGGGAATGCCATGAAGTATTCAAAGTAATGGAAAGGAAAGGCTTGCAACCAAGACTACTCTACAAAGCATGGCTCTCATTTAACAAGGAAGGCAAAATGAAGAATTTTTAGACATAAATAAATAAATAAATCCAG
This sequence comes from Tonatia bakeri, assembly GCA_004024845.1. Classification (NCBI taxonomy): domain Eukaryota; kingdom Metazoa; phylum Chordata; class Mammalia; order Chiroptera; family Phyllostomidae; genus Tonatia; species Tonatia bakeri. The sequence goes on along the minus strand of PVIA01009378.1, from coordinate 12,645 downwards.
AAGAACACTTCTCCAGCAAATCAGCATTGCAAAGAGATGCTAAAAGGACTGCTTTAAAAAGACAAAGGGAAAGCCCTGCCTAGTGTAGTTCAGTGGATTTGGCACGCGCCTGCAAACCAAATGGTTGCCAGTTTGATTCCCAGCACATGTCTGGGTTGTGAGCCAGGTCCCCAGTAAGTAGAGCATGAGAGGCAACCACACACTGATGTTTTCCTCTCTCTCCAACCCTTCCCCTCTCTTTAAAATAAATAAATAAATAAAATATTTTTAAAAAGAAGACAGAGGGAGAGAGAGGAACAAGGTATGAGGAAAATGGTAATGAATAAGTACCTATCAATAATAACCTTAAATGAAAATGACTGAAGTCTCCAATTAAAAGACACTAGCTGTGGGGAGAAGGGTATAAGGGGACTAAACACTAATGGGAAAAATATAATAAACATTATATTTTAAAAGAGACATAAGGTAACTGAATCGATACGAAAACATGACCTGTACATATGTTATCTAGGAGCTGTAGATAGTGTGTTGCCTCACAACAAAATATCTGCACAGACTGAAAATGAAGGGAAAGAAATAAATATTCCAAGAAAACAGGCATGAAAATAAAAGCTGGGATAGCAATACTTATATTAGACAAAATAGAATTCAAAACAAAGGCCATAAAAAGAGACCCAGAAGTATACTTCATAATACTTAAGAAGAGAATCCATCAAGAAAGCATAAACATTACAAACATATATGCACCAACATAGGAATACCCAAATATATATGGAAAATCATAAATGATTTCAAGAAAGATATCAATAGCAACACACTCATCATAGGGGTTTTTAACACCCCATTATCAACAATAGCTAGATCTTCCAAGCAAAGAATGGACAAAGATACTGTGGCATTGACCAACACTTTAAATCAAATGGACTTAATTGATATATACAAAACCTTTCACCCTTCCCTGGTTGGTGTGGTTCAGTGGACTGAATGCTAGCCTGAAAAGCAAGGGGTTGCTGGTTCAATTCCTAGTCAGGGCACATGCCTGGGTTGCGGACCAGGTCCCTAGTGGGGGGGGGGGCGGTGCTAGAGGCAACCACACATTGATGTTTCTCTCCCTCTCTTTCTCTCTCCTTTCCTCTCTAAAAATAAATAAATAAAATAAAATAAATTTACCCCAAATAGCAAAATATACATTCCTTTCAAATGCACATAGAATGCTTTGAAAGAATGAACACATAGTAGGACACAAAACAATCCTCAACAATTTCAAGAAAGTTGATATCATATCAAACATCTCGGATCACAATACCTTGAAACTAGAAACCAGTCTCAAGGAAAAAACTCAGTAACATTCAAATTCATGGAGACTGAATAACATGTTATTAAACAATGAATGTGTTAACAATGAGATCAAGGAAGAAATAAAAAAGTATCTGGAAACAAATTAAAATGAACATACAATGGGCCAAAACCAATGGGACATGGCAAATGTAGTCCTGAGACGGAAGTTCAAAGCATTACAGGCCTATGTAAAACAGATAGAAACATTTCAAATAAACAACCTAACCCTACATCTCTAAGAACTAGAGAAACAACAAAAAACAAAGCTCGGAGCAAGTAGAAGGAAGGAAATAATGAAGGGTAGAGCAGAATTAAATGGCATAGAGACTAAAATAAAACAATTAAAAGGATCAATAAATCCAGGAGCTAATTCATTGAAAAGATAAACAAAATTGAAGAACCTTTAACCAAACTCATCAAAGAAGGAAAAAAAAAAATACAGAGACAAGAAGACCCAAATAATTAAAATGAGAAAAAAAAAGTTACAATCAACAAGCCAGAAATAAAATGCATCATAAGAAATAATTAAGAATAACTATATGCCATGAAATTTGACAAATTGGGGGAAATTGACAAATTCATAAAATCATAACATCTTCCAAAACCAAATCAAGAAGAAGCAGAAACTGAATCCATTTAGAACAATTAGTGAAATTGAAGCAGTAATCTGAAAACTCTGCCACACAAAAGCTTTGGATCAATGGCTTCATAGGAAAAATTCACCAAACATTTACAAAAGAATTAAAAACCTTGTAAAGTATTGATTTTTCTGTAAAAATTAAAACATCTAAAAGTATTCCAAAAAATTCAAGAAGAGGGAAGACTCCAAAATTCTTTTTATGAGGCCATTATTATCATAATTTCAAGACCAAGTAAAGACACAATGAAGAAAGAAAACTACAGGCTGATATCTCTGATGAACATAGATGCTAAAATCTTCAACAATATATTGACATTCTGAATTCAGCAATATATTACAAAGATCATATAGACCACGATCAAGTGGGATTCATCCCAGGGATGCAAGGATGGGACAATATTCATAAATCCATAAATGTAATACACCAGATAAACAAAATGAAAGACAAAAATCACATGATCATATCATTAATTCTGAAAAACCACTTGATAAAGTACAGCACCCACTTGTGATAAAAATACTCAGCGAAGTGGGAAGAGAGGGAGCCTAGCTCAACATAATCAAGGACATACATGAGAAACCTAACCAACATCATATTCGATAGGCAAAAACTAAAACATTTCCCCTTAAGATCAGGAACAAGACAAGGGTGGCCACTTTCACCACTTTTATTCAATATAGTCTTGGAAATTCTAGCCATAGCAATCAGACGAGAAAAAGAAATAAAAAGCATCCAAATTGGAAAGGAAGAAGTAAAACTGTCATTATTTGAAAATGACAGATAATATACATAAAAACCCCTATAGTCTCCACCAAAATACTACTCAACTTAATAAGTGAATTTGGCAAAACAGCAGGATACAAAGTCAATATACAGAAATCAAAGATATTTTTGTATACCAACAATGAAATATCAGAAATATGAAACTAGGAAAAAATCCCATTTACTATAGCAACAAGAAAAATAAAGTATTTAGGAGTAAACCTAACCAAGGATGTAAAAGACCTGAACTCAGAAATCTATAGAACACCAAAGGAAGAAATTAAGGAAGATGCAAACAAAGGAAGCATATACTGTGTTCACACATGGGAAGAATTAACATCACTAAAATGTTCATACTATCCAAATCAATCCATAGATTCAATGTAATGTCTATAAAAATACAAATGGCATATTTCACAGATCTAGAACTAAAATTTATATGGAAACATAAAGCCTCAGCAATCTTGAGGAGGAAGAACAGAGTAGGAGGAATACAATATCTGGTATCAAACTATATTACAAGGCCACTGTAATCAATACAGTCTGATACTGTCATAATAACAGACCCATAGATCAATGGAACAGAAGAGAGCCCAGAAATAGACCCATGTCTCGAACCTCAATTAATATTTGACAAAGGGGCAGGAGCATAAAATGGAGTAAAAAATATACACTTCTATAAGTTATTGGGAGAACTGGACAAATGCATGCAAAAAGATGAAATTAGTCCACCAATTTACACCATACACCAGAATAAACTCATGATGGATAAAAGACTTAACTGTAAGTCATGACAACATAAAAGTTCCAGAGGAAAACATAATCAGTAAAATTTCAGATATCCCACACAGCCATATCTTTGCCAATATATCTCCTAGGGAGAGGAAAATAAAGGAATAAAAAACAAATGAGACTAAATCAAATTAAAAACTTCTGAGTGGCTAAAGAAACCATCATCAAAATGAAAAAGGAACCACCTGTATGGGAAAACATATCTGCTACTGACACCTTGAACAAGAGATTTATCTCCAAAATATATAAAGACGTCATTCAACTCAGGACCAGGAAGACAAACAATCAAATTAAAAAATGAGCAAAGGACTTGAATAGACACTTCTCCAAGGAGAACATATAGATGACCCATAGACATATGAAAAAATACTCAACATCACTAACCATTAGAGAGTTGCAAATTAAAACCACAATGAGATATACCTCAAACCATTTGGAATGATCATCATTAATAAATAAACAAACAAGAAGTGCTGGAGAGGATGTGTTGGAAAAGGAACCCCAGTGCACTGTTGGTGGGAATGAAGACTGGTGCAGCCACTGTGGAAAACAGTATGGAATTTCCTCAAATCTAAAAATGGAACTGCCTTTTGACCCAGCGATTCCACTGGAGGAATAAGACCCTAAGAATTCTGAAATACCAGTTCAAAAGAACTTATGCACCCTTATGTTCATAGCAGCATTATTTACAATAGCTAAGTATTAGGAACAAACTAAGTGTCCATCAGTAAATGAATAGATCAAAAATCTATGGTACATTTACACAATGGAATACTGTACAGCACAAAGAAAAAAAGTAATTTCTACCTTTTGTAACAGCATGGATAGAACTGGAGAATATTATGTTAAGTGAAATAAGCCATATGAACTAAAGCCACAGTGAAATAAAAATACCATATGATTTCACCTATAAGAGGAACCTAATGAACATAACAAAGAAATGAGCAAAATAGAACCAGAGCCATAGAAACAGAGAACAGACTGAGTGACCAGATGGGAAAGAAAAGAGGGTGATGGTGGAAAGATGGGAAGAGACTAGTTAAGGAACATGTATGAATGACCCATGGACATGGACGATGGGGTGGGGATTGACCTTGGGAGCAGGAGGTGGGCTGGGTGGAATAGAGCAAAGGGGGGAAAATTGGGACAACTGTAATAAAACAACAACAAAATATTAAATAAAATAATACAAACAAAAATAATACAGCTTAAAAAACAAAAATTATTTATCTATCTATTCTACTATATACCTATCATCTATCCATTTATCTATTTATCCATTCATCCATCCATCCATCCATCTATGTATTATCTATCTATTTATTAAACAGCTCATCTCAAATTTCATAAAAGTCTATTTGTTTATTTACTTACAAAATTATTACAACATTTATGTTTAGCATTGTAGTTTATAATTTTCTTCTTTCAGTCTTATAAAAGTCTTATAAACTTTTATTACAGACATTTTATTTGTAACTTTCATACAGTACCAAGTTCACTCTCAAAAATTATTAAAAAATATGTGAAAATGCAATATTCCAAACAGGTGTTCTGGACAACAGAAGTTGTATGTGTGAAACAGATGGGCGTGACAGAGCTATTTCTACCCTGAATGTATATGTTGATTAGTAACTTAGTAGTGTGTAAGAGACATAGTGGGGCATTGGAAGTGATGACATTGAGTTCTAATTCTGATCTTAACCATCTTTGTGACCTTTGTAAAATTGTACACTCTTTTTTGAGTCTCAGTCTTACTACCTTGATAATAAGTACTCATGCAGATAGCCAAAAACTATAAAGCTCTATACATTTCTAAAAACATGCAGGGACACAGAAATACAGTGTTGCATTTACATTACATGCATCCATTTTACAATGTTATTTTGTTTTCATTCCTCAACTTTTTGCTGAAATTTTATCTCCTGGTCTAAGCTATGCCTTTGCTAAATACAAGGCATGGACACATGACTTTTACTTGCTGGCCAGCTTGTCCTATTGTCAATAGGCTGTCAATAATGATATTTCCTAATAGTCTATGATTATTGAGTTCCCTAAACAGTTGCTTTAGAATGTCTTTATGCCATCTAAAAGAATGTGAAATGTTAACAAATGTTCAAAAGTGTCAGTCAGGAAAGTGACAATTCAAAATGCTGAAAGGTGGCAACAGCAATAAGAAGTCAATGCCCAAGGGACAAAAACCTGCCAGTCAATGAAATGTGGGCTGAAATGTGGTGGCACTTGGAGGTACAAAGCCAAGCTCTAACAAAGAATATAAAAACATAAAAATGAAGATGTGAAGGTCTAAAAGCAGGGCACTTCGAAAGAGATAATATTACACATTAAACTCAAAATATTTGGCCAAAGTCTATTATTTTCTGACAAATTCTTGTATTTTGTGCAAATAATCTTATATTTTAATACTACACATGAGGCATAACAGAGAAAGGATTGTTTTAAAATATGTATTTAATTTATAAAAGGAATGAATAAATAAATATGTCGACTAGGCAGAAGGCTAAGGCAGAGTAGCTCAAACAACAAAATACAGGTGTTTAGATTTTAATATAACAAATGCATGTATTTAACTTACCAGGGAATTCAAGTTAAAGAATAACAATTCACAAATTATTAACTAGTCCTAGAGTTTGCAAAGCATATTGGTTAAAAATAAAACTTTATTGCTAATGTAACTTTTTAAATTCAATACATTTAAAATAAAACTTTGAGGAAGAATCTAAATGGAAACTGAGGTTACCTGTACTGGTAACATAATTTAGTTCAGACTGAAAAAGGGTCGGGATGCACCACGAAATATAAAAAAACAAACAAATAAATAAATTTTTAAAAAAATTGAAGAAGATTACAGAAAAGACAAAAATAGTGAATTGGACTGAACATTAAAAAAGTAGTTTTAGGAACTTATAGGTAAATAATTCAGTAGCTTAGTAAACATATTTGAATTTAATACTAGAAACTCATTAAAAGTATGCTTTAGAACAATGGCTAGATCATAAAATGTGTATGCAGTCCTGACAAAATAATAATTATATTACTCTTAGAAACACTTCACATAATTTTATGGGTAGATTTGTACACCAAATTAGCCATGTCCGATTTGTTTTGATATGATGGTAAAGAAAATCACAACAGATAAACAGGACCTCTTATATAAAGTTGCCTTACCCAAAGTAACTTGGTATGCTACATGTTATTCTCTCATCTATATTATTCAATATTCAATCACCATATTTGCAAAACATCAAGGAGAATTTTCTGATTCATATTGCTTGATGCTTTGATGGCATTTAGCTTTGAGCTTCTCTAACAATTTTCTTTATTGTTTATTTTTTAATAGGTACTGCAAACAATTCACTTTAATTAGAGTGATTTTTATTTACTACACCATTTGTCAGCTTTACTACTTGTTTGGCCAAACTGAGTCTTTGTTTACACCATTTGCACAGTGTATATCAATATGATTACTAGTTTCAACAAACATTTTATTTTACTATTATTTTTATTTTTGGAAAATTAGTATTTGTGTTGCATTTATTTTTATTTTAATTGGGGAGCTAGATATTTTGTTTATTTATTTAAAACATAAGTGTTAGCCCTGGCTGGTATGGTTCAGTGGATTTAGTGTCAGCCCATGAACCAAAGGGTTGCCGGTTCGATTCCCAGTCAGAGCACATGCCTGGGTTGTGGGCCAGGTCCTCAGTGAGGGGGACAGGAAAGCCAAGCACACATTCATGTTTCTCTCCCTCCTTTCCCCTCTTTCTAAAAATAAATTTAAAAAATCTTAGAAAAATAAAACATAAGTATTAATAGTTATTTATATGTCATATTTTGACAGATATTTTATTTTTATGTTAACATTTTTTTCTTTGTACTGTACTATGAAATCATTTTTATTCTATCAACATAATCAATATTTGCCTCTGTGATTCTGTCCTCTTATTTAGTTCTTAGACAGTCTTTCAGCATATATTTTATTTTTACATTAATTTATTATTTAAATAATCTATTTATTTATTCTGGGATCAATATGACCAATGGAACCAGGAAGAAACTTGTCAAACTCACAGAACAGTATGTTTCTCTTAGTTTAATCACTGTTATTCTAATAGTGTTCTGGTTTATATGTTTGGGTTTTTTTGGGGTTTTTTTGCCATCCAATTCATTACATAAACATGCATGAGTGATTACTCATTGTGGTTGGACATTTTGTCAATTTGAACTAACCCTATTTATCTTGGTCAAAGACTTTCCCTTAAATACTCTTCATCTGCAAATTAATTTGCCACACGTGCACTTCTTTGAGTTCTTTGACCACATTATTATCTACCTTTGTTTAAAAGTTTCATGTCAAATTTTGTTTTAGATGTGTCTCTACAAAATAGTATTTATTTGGGCTTAATATTGTTAATTAATCTGAGTATCAAAAAAGGTTTAACCAACTTACAATTGTTCTCAGAAATGATGCATTTGATTTTCTGCTTTGTTTGGTCATATAGATCATTTTAAATTTCTTGGGTGTCTGTTTCCCCTCTATTGCATCATGAGATTGTTCAGTCTACTACTGACTGTAGGGAGAGAGGCGCTGGTGTGGCTGGATCTACATCACCACGGCTACTGCAAAAAATCAGCAAAAAAAGCAGCTACTATTATTTGTTTTGTTTTGTTTTGTTTTTTCTTGTTCACTTGTGGTAGAAGGGTAGATGTTATAATTCCTATTTGGGGGAAAAACAGTGGAGATATATTTTCTGCCTTATATCTTGACAGTGAGATTTACAGCAGTTCTAGCAACTAAAAAAAGATATTGAAACCTCATTTTGTTTCCCCATGGTTGCATTTCACATGTAGTTGAAAACTTCTCCTATGCTCTGTAAATAGCTTAATTGTAAATTCTAATTAGTGTGGGGGTGTGAGCCTTCATCATTTCTGTTCAGCTATAGCCTTTAAGATATGCAACAGTTATTTCAATTCTTTTTTCTTGCTTATACTTCAATCTTTCATCTTGACAACCTTGTTCATTCCTCCACATTAGTGGGCACCTGCCATTTGGAGGTGTGGTACACATTACATTAAAACTGAACTCTCCAGTATTCTCATCAACTCTATTTTTTGAAATGTTATTGAAAAAAATGACAATGTAAATAATACCATCTTCTTTTAAAATTCTTCTCACTCAGCTTCCAAAACTGCACTAGTTTTTGTCTCGTGTTGCTTTTCTTCAGTTTCATTTGTAGACTTATTTATCTAAGACTGTATAAAAATGTATGTTTTTTGAGGTTCTCATTTAACCAGAAAAAAAACCTGCATTTTAAACAATGTCCATATTCAATCATATCTATTCCCATATTTTAATATCATGTACATGAAAACGAATATAGAATCACTATTTCCAGTGCAAACTTTTTTTCTATGTATCACATGAATACACATAACTCACCTCTGGACACATGTATGTATATGCTTCATAGGCATTTAACCCTAGAATGCCCCCAGTTAAACTTGTTTTATCTCTCAGATTACCTCCACTGCTGATTACCCCCACTGCTGATTGCCCTCCTTCATGTAATTAATGTCTCTGTCATTCACAAACTTGGATGTGTCTTAGACTCTATTTGGCCTTCATTATACAATTTAATTGCTCACCAAATCTTGCAAAATTTACCTCTTAAATATTACCCCATTTATTCTTTTCCTCCAATTCCACTGACCTTTTTCTATCAGCTTATCCATTGACCTTTTTCTGTCAGTTTATTCCTGATTTTGCATGCTGAATGCTGCCATAATATCTTCATTGTTTTCTTATCTTCAGTCTAATATCTGCCAAACTATACTACATATTGCAAACAGAATTTTGTATTTATCAGATAAATTATATCATGGCATCCTCCATTGCTTAAAGTTCTACACTGCTTTCTTTTGTTCTTTAGGATCATGTTTAATTAACCTCCTTGTGATGCTTTCTGAAACCATTGTGGTCTGATTCCTGATTACCCTTCTCATTCTTCCCTTATCATTCTTCACAAGCACTCTATTCTTTTTTTAAATTGAATTTTAGGGTGACACTTGTTTAAAAATTATATAGGTTTCACATGTACAACTTTAAAACACATCATCTATATATTGTATTGTGTGTTCATCACCTCAAGTCATGTCTCCTTCTATCCCCATATGTCCCCCCTTTATCATGCTCTACCTTTCCCCATCCCTTTTACCCTCTGGTAATCACCATACTGTTGTCTGTATCTATGAGTTGTTTATGTTTTTTTGCTTAATCCCTTCATCTTTTTCAGTCAGCTCCACAACCCCTTTCCTTTGTGACAGCTATTAGTCTATCCTCTGTCTCTGTGAGTCTGTGTCTATTTTGTTAGTTTTTGTTCTTTAGATTCCACATATGAGTGAAAGCATATGGTACTTCACTTTCTGTGATTGTTTTATTTCACTTAGCATAATGCTTTCCATGTCTACCCATGTTGTCACAAATGGTAATTTTTTTCTTCCTTTTTACAGCAGAGTAGAATTCCACTGTGTAAACATACCACAGCTTTTTTATCCACTCATATTCTGATGGGAACTTGGGATGCTTCTAAATCTCGGGTATTGTAAATAACACTGCAATGAACATAGGGGTGCATGTATTCTTTCAATTAGTGTTCTAGGTTTCTTCAGATATATTTACAGAACTGGAATTTCTGGATCATAGGGCTCTTTATTTTTATTTATTGAGATAACTCCTTACTATTTTGAAAAATAAATGGGACTATATCAAACTAAAATGTTTTTGCACAACAATAGAAGCCATCAACAAAATGAAAAGATTATGCATTGAATGGGGGGATATATTTCCCAATAATACACCTGATAAGGGGTTAATATCCAAATTTTTTTAAGAACTTATACAACTCAACACCAAAAAATCTAAGTAAAAATGGGCAAAGCACCTAAATAGACATTTTTTCCAAGAATATATACAGATGGCCAATAAACATATAAAAAGATGATCAAAGTAATTAATCATCAGGGAAATGCAAATTAAAACCACAATGAGAGATCACCAGCCCTGTATTCATAAACTATACTAAGCACATATAAATTTCTTAAATGTATAATGTTCTACCTTGTCTCAACTCTTTCCATGAGTATTCATCTCTCATTGCAAAACATCTATTCACTTTTTCTTCTACCCAAATCTTTGTCTTACTAATAATAGTTTACATTGTACTGCAATAAAAGAGCACCACAGAAAAACAAAACAAACAAACAAAAAAACCCCATGAAGGCTGTTTTTAGATTTTTAGTTGGAAAGGAAGAAAAGCACTATGTGCTGAGATAAATATGCATTATTTCAGATATTAACCTGCTATACTCTCACAATGAAAATTTCTGCCTTTATATCCGTATGAAAAAAATTGAATGACTCTGGACTTCCGGCCAAGATGGAGGCATAGGTGGTCGCAGTGTGCCTCCTCGCACAACCAAAACTAAGGAAAGCAAAAATTGAGAAACAAGAAACAACCAGAACAGAGAGAAATGAACCAAATTGAAGTCTGAATACCGTAAAACCAGACTGGTTAGGAGGGGTGGAGTTGGAGACCTATGGAGAGGGGTGAGAGGTCCTGGCAGGAAAGAGCAGTGGCTGGCAGGTGCGCAGGGCACAGACGGCAGTTGGGGAACCCCAGAAGCACAGGGGTGTCTGACGGACCTGGTGGCAGACCCTGGGCGTGGGAGGCAACGAGCAGACCCAGTGAGGCGTGCAAGGTAGCTGGCTGGCCGCAGCTACACGTTTGTGTGCAAACTAAGCGAAAACAGGCAGCAACAAAGACCGCGCAACCCAGGGCCCCAGAGCCAGGAAACAAAGCCTAAGAGCACCAACTGAAAACACCTGTGGGAGCTGAGGCTGGGAGATTCTCTCAGCCTCACAGGAGGCTCCTTGGGGAAACCCACAGAGTCCGAGAAAGTGTACGGGCCCACCCACCCAGGAGCCAGCACCAGGGGGGCCCAGTTTGCTTGTGAGAGGCAGCAGGGGGACTGGAGTCCTGGAGAGAGCGGAGCAAGCACCATTATTCCCTCTCGGACCCCGCCCCCACATACAATGTCACAACCCAGTGACTGGGGTGCCCCACCCCATGAACACCTAAGGCTCTGCCACCCTTACGTAACACCTGCAACCAGACCAAAGGAAAATAAAGAATAAAAAAGATGACTCAAGCAGAATTGAAAGCCCCAGAACCAATTAAGTGACTAAGAGATAGCCAACCTATCAGATGCACAGTTCAAAGCACTGGTGATCAGGATGCTCACAGAATTGGTTGACTTTGGTCAGAAATTAGATGAACAAATGCAGGCTACAATAAGAGAAATGAAGGAAAACGCACAGGGAACCAATAGTGATGGGAAGAAAACTGGGACTCAAATCAATGGAGTGGACCAGAAGGAAGAAAGGAACAACCAAACAGAAAATAATGAAGAAACAAGAATTCAAAAAAATGAGGAGAAGCTTAGGGACCTCCAGGACATCTTTAAATGTTCTAACATCCAAATTATAGGGGTACCAGAAGGGGAAGAGGAAGAGCAAGAAATGGAACACGTATTTGAATATGTATTGAAGGAGAACTTCCCCAATCTGGCAAGGGAAATAGACTTCCAGGAAGTCCAGGAAGCTCACAGAGTCCCAAAGAGGTTGGATCCAAGGAGGAACACAGCAAGGCACATCATAATTACATTAGCCAACGTAAAAATGAAGGAGAGAATCCTAAAAGTAGCAAGGGACAAGGGGACAGTTACCTACAAAGGAGTTCCAATCAGAATGTCAGCTGATTTCTCGAAAGAGACCTTACAGGCAAGAAGGGGCTGGAAAGAGGTATTCGAAGTCCTGAAAGGCAAGGACCTACATCCAAGATTACTCTATCCAGCAAAGCTTTCATTTAGAATGGAAGGGCAGATAAAGTGCTTCTCAGACAAGGCCAAGTTAAAGGAGTTCATCATCACCAAGCCCTTATTATATGAAATGTTAAAGGGACTTACCTAAGAAAATGAAGATTAAAAATATGAACAATAAAAAAAGACTTCAAACTCACAGTTAGTAACAACCATACCTAAA